>VOCT01085361.1:0-11426 GCA_007922175.1 Pelusios castaneus
GCATATTTGTGTGTAATGAACTATTTAAATTTCATTTCTTGTCTCCCCTTTATGTGAGAGCCAGTTCCATCATTTCTGTCTCTGTACTTCTATGGCCTACAGCTTCCTCGTATTTAAGCCTCTGCACAGCAGCTGAGCACTTGGTTTCCAGTACACCTAGCAGAGAGACTATTAAATTCAAATATTGTATTTTGTTGGAAGATAAAGAAGTGGTTTATTGAAATCCAGACCCATATTTTCACCTGCTCTAGTTTTAATTATTCCCTCAACTTGAATGTTGAGCGTTTTTTTGTATGTTTGTTTGTTTAAATGAATGAAATTTAACAAAATATTTGTAGGACGCCAGCAACTTTGTAATGTCTGTTTTTGAAAATGTCAGTAGAGTCATACAGAAGGGTGGGATAATAATGTCCCTGGGGAGCCAGTAAGTCCATAACATAGCTGGAGCTGCGTGAAAAGTGGATTTCTCAGTTCACTGGAAGTTCTGAAGAGCTGTAGACATTTCACTTCCTACTAAACATTTTGTTTCCATTCCGAAATTCTGCTCTTTTAAAATTGTTTTAAAACCAGAGTTTAAATATCATTCAAAAACGTAAAGTCATTTTGAATCAGTGTCACATTTTTCAGGAATGTCTAAACTAAACCTCTACTTTTTCTGAATCTATTTTAAGTTGAGTTTCGGGGATTTTGCAACAGAAACAATTTTCTAAAATCCAACATGGAGTCATGAATTGATTCAGGTGAAAATTACCTGCTTCATTCACCAAAAAATATTTGCTCCCAAAATGTCACCCTGCTCTAATGATACTACAAGTAATTGAATACCTGGTCTGTGAGCTCTGGCACCTCATGAGAGGGCTGTTACGATGTGCAGTAATGGCTCTAGCAGCAGTAACTAGACCAATTTTGCAAGTTTCTAAAGCTTTGTTTCTTTCCTCATCACTTCTGTGAGCCATTGCACAGATGATGCTAACGGCCTGCTAGTCACCGGCTGCTGGCTGGTTCTGGCCATGACGGTTACACCTTCGTGTTTCGTGAGACACTTTGCCCATTGTAGGTGGGAGCTTCCTTAACATTACAACCATTGTCTCCTTAATGTTAAGGAAGCTCCCACCTACAATGGGCCAAAGGGAGAAACCTGATGAGCCATTAAAGAGACAATGGTTGTTCACACCCTCCTGTCTAAGGCATTCCTCCAGAATGACACAAGTTAAAGTATAGATATAACACCAAATTCCTAACTGAATAACATCTAATATAAATACAATTCCTAGACATAAACTATATAATCATTCCCAGCAAATTACTACCTTTCTATTGATACCAAACATGACATAGTTCCTATGGATTATAGCATTTATGAGATATCCATAGAAAATAATATCATAAATGCTTCCCTAAATCCAGACAGCATCACACAGGGCTCTGCCCTGCCCTTTGGGGGGCATGCCAAGCTCCCCCTGTACTCCCTCCGGCAGGGAGGACATTGGTGTAGTCCTGGGGTAGCTCTAAATCAACTTAGGGCTACCCCACGTCTACACTGGTTTAATTTGACTTTAAAAAGTCGAATTAAGCCTTAAGTCTAGTGGAAAGGAGATTTAATAAAGTCAACTTAATTTTAATTAAATCGACTTTATTTTCCTTAAGTCGACTTAAGCAAGCTGCTTAAGTCGACTTAAGGAAACTGTAGTGTAGACGCAGGGTAAATTAAGTCGACTTAAGCAAGCTTAAGTCGACTTAATGTACAAGTGTAGACGCAGCCTGAGCTCTGTAACCTGCTCTGGGCAGACCTGCCTGACACGGCGTTTGCAGCACCGCCAGCCTGTCTCTATCAGCCCTGCCCACCACTCGCGAGTCAGGCAGGGCAATTCTCTGGGGTAAAGTCTAGTGTTGGAAGGCCAGAGCTGCTGAAACTGTGTTTGTATTTGCAGCACCAGTGACAAGTGAGGTCCCAGCTACCACAAGCCCAGAGCACACCCGCCTTGTCCTTAGCACAGCTCGTGCTGGGCTCACCCCAGCAGACAGCAGGTAAGGCTCCAGTCAACCGCTGTGTTCGCACACCACCAAAGGGTTATTACTGGTGTCGGATCCCACACGCCTGTCCTTCCATGGAGAAAGCAACAGCCTTTGACAGTGGTACTGAACGCAGCAGGGCTCCTTTAAAGGGGGCCAAATAAGCACCCCATCCCAATGGCCCCCCAGGATTCAATGGCACGTGATAAAATGGGCAGGTGAAATCCAATCCCCATCTCATCTGGGGATTTACTGCCCCCCTCACTGTATTGTCATCAACTCTTTCAGCTGCTGCTCTTCGGAGCAAGAGAAATGATGTTAAATCTGCACAGGCTGAAACCAAACAGTTCCTGCATCAGCCATTATAATGCAGAGCCGGCCCTTCTCATCCCTACAGCTCTCCAGTGCTCACTGTGCTCAGTCAGAGCTGCAGAACCCCACCAAATATTTCCCAGCAGTGTGTCACCTTCTCCTGGTCACTGGTTTATTCCATGTAGGGTTCATTTTCTTTTTGAGGTCTAGTATTTGTGGTGGGAGAGCCATGGACCAGCACACCGTTGCTCTAGACTCTGTACCAAATAGAACAATAAGACATTCCCTCCCAACGAGCCGGGCTTCAGAGAGTGGATTTCACAATGCCGTGGAGAGAAGTTCAGGGCATTACTCCATATGTCAAATGGCACAGACAGGGTTTAGCATTAAAGGAAGAAAGATGTGAAGAGAAAAAATCACCTAGGTATGTTATCTAGTTGGAATGTCTTCATTTTTGATTTCAAAGGGGAAGTAGAAATGCCTCATTGACCTTGTCTGGCCCATTTGTTGGTTTATCATCATATCTGCTCTTATTTTTTGCTTCCCTGTACTAAGCAGCCCTGGATGGAGAATTCTGGGTCACTACAGAGAATTCTTTCCCAGGGGTCTGGCTGATGGGTCTTGCCCACATGCTCAGGGTCCAACTGATCACCATATTTGGGATCAGGAAGGAATTTTCCCCCGGTAACACACGCGGAGACCTTGGGGGGAAGTTGCCTTGCTCCACAGCATGCGACATTGTTCGCTTTGTGTTTTAAACTAGAGTAAAGGTGACGTCTCTGTTCCTTGAAGTCTTTACATCAGGATTTGAGGGTTTCAGTAACTCATCCGGAGGTGATGGGTCTATTACAGGAATGGGTGGGTGAGGTTTTGTGGCCTGCAGTGTGCAAGAGATCAGACTAGATGATCCTACTGGTCCCTTCTGAGCTTAAAGTATGAAAGAAAATATTTGGGCAATCTGACCAGCCCTTCAGGGAAAATGGCTAGAGTTCCGGAGGGTAGCGAGATGTTGTTTCTTCTGGGAAGACTTAGTTCAAGAGTCCCAATCCGACCACTGGTGTGCAGTGTAGGGCATGTCTCTGTAGAGAATTAGTGCACAGCAAGCTGAGGTGTAAACCCACAGCACTTTTGTGTGCTGTCCACTAACACCCTGTGCCCCTCCGCGCACACACAGAGTTTCACAATGGGCCTAAAGCTTCCGATCAACAAATCGGCTTAAAATGCGCTACGATTCTTTGAGTGTGCAGCAGCAGGATTCACCTGGGCAGCTGGCATTATATCCTAGGCCACTGCAGATTTCCACCCATCTTGGTGCACACTCCCTCTTTGTAGAGACATGCCCTCAGTTCTCACTGCTGTTTGTTTGCAGTCATTTGATGCAGTAACCACTTACCACAGAGCAATCTCCTGTTCCAGCTATCTGAGGAAATGGTGTGTCTGACAGGGAGGATGTATATCTTACTTTTTGTGTATGTAGATGTTTATATACCCATTGAGTCTCTACATTTTGCATTCAGTCTTTCATGAATTCTTTCCACTAGTAACGTCAATTTGCACGGCATAAGCTACTAGAGAGCTTTTTATTAGTGATGGGCAAAAAACACCTATGTGAACACACAGCTGGCTTGAGATTTTGATGTGGGGCAAGAAACGCTGGGATCTAGATCCAAACAGCATGGGCGAACTAATTAGGAGTCCTCTTTGTATGAAGTTTTGCAACTTCAAATTGGTTTTACATAATTTTTTAAGAAAACTTAAATCCCATTTTAATTATCTCAGTTTATTTGTATGAAGGAAATATTCTAATTTTGTAGTCAGACCTAACATATCTTTTGAAACCTCCTCATCCCTTTGAATTGATTATTTCTCTACTTTTTCTTGTTTCTTTACCAGCTCCCTCAAGTCGAGATCTATCTTCCTTTGGTTGGGTGTTGGCCTTCTGATCAACAAGACCCTGCTAGCTGTGATAATAACTCTCCAAGTGAGAAGAATTAATCCATGTCAGAGGAAACAGCCAGACACCAATACATCTTGAATTCTTGCCACAAAAGGACAGTTTGTCTCTTAAAACCAAACTATTTGTCAGATGGGCCTAGCAGGAGTCAAGGAACTCCCCATGGGCGTTTTTCATGCTGCCAGTTAGGGAATTGGTGAAGCTTCACTGGTGATAGCAAATAAGGCTCAAAGGCTATGTCTACACTGGCAAGTTGGCCAGTTGTCTACACATAGCTACACTAGGTTTTAGTTAGTTCAAATTAAGGGCTTCCTTAATTCAAACTAATAAATTCGAATGGGGCTTCAGAAGTAAGGCTTAATTCGAACTAACTTGTTCAAATTAGCCAATGTGGCCATGTTAATTTGAACTAATTTCTTAGTTTGAACTAACCAGCCATTGAAATTAATGGGGATCGCTAATTCGAACTAACTTAAATTAGTTCGAATTAGTTAGTTCAAACTAACTAATTTCAACTCATTTTAGCAAGTGTAGACATAGCCACATATTTTATCAATATATCATCTAGTCTTGCTGAAGGGAAGGGATGTGGCGGGGATTGAGGACTGAGGAGAAGGGAAAGGACGTGGCAGGCACCGGGCTGTGCACCCGCAGCTTAGAGGGAACATAGCTCCAGGCCCCCACAACACTCCCCCATTGACCTAGCACCTGCCAGTGTGGACGCAGGCAGTCAACTGGAGTCTTTAGTGTGGATGCTCAAAGTCAATTTAACAGAGCCTGTGGTGTAGACATAGCCAAGAACAGATCAATTATCAAGTGATCCATCCTGTCGTCCACTCCCAGACTCTGGTTGTCAGAGGGCTGGAACACCCAGAACATGGAGCTGCACTCAACCATCTTAACTAATAGACATTGATAGATGATATTGCATGCATAATACTTTTCTGAGCCCAGTTACTGTTTTGGTCTTCACAGCATCCCTTGGCAAGGAGTTCCACAGATTGACTGTACATTGTGTGAAGTACTTCCTAGGTTCGTTTTAAATCTGCAGCCTACTGAATTCAAATTTCATTGGTTGAATTCTAGTTCTTGTGTTATATGAAGAAGTAGATATCACTTCCCGATTCGTTTTCTGGATACCATTTATGATTTTATAGAATTCTATCATAACCTGCTTAGTCTAAACTGAAAAGTCCCAGTCATTTTAATCTATCCTTATTAATATGCTGCAGGTTTAAAACAAACAAAAGGAAGTATTTCTTCACGCAACACACAGGCAACCTTTTCAAGTCCTTGCCAGAGGATGTTGTCAAGGCCAAGACCGGAACAGGGTTTAAAAAAGAACTAGATCATAGAATCAAAAAAGAGGCAGGTTGGAAGGGATCCCAGGAGATCATTGTAGAAAGTGGAGTTTAGATAGGGGTTTATTAAGGGTATTTGCAATAGTTTTTAAGCATAGAGTTAGAACAGATTAGGCCCAAGTAAGGAACCAATTTTCAAAGGGCTCTGCATTCCTTGCCCAGCAACAAACAACTTGCACCTATATTTGAACCTATGCCAAAAACTCAGGCCGCCACAATACCAAAAACTACTTTGCCGTCTCTATACCAAAAATTAGGCTGCCCGCAGACTAAAAACTAGGACGCAAAGCGCCCGTCTGCAAAAGGTGTAAAAACGTCAGCAAAAAAAGGTGTTAAGACAAAAGTGGGGGCAAGAGGGATTAAAACCCTATAAATATAGCCCCCCCATCCCCAGGAGGGGGGTTAGCGATAAAGCTCTGTGGTCTCATGATGCCCCGATCTCTGGGCTTGCCCTTGGGTCGCTGGCCAGTGAGGACCATGGTAGCTAGGGCAGAAGCGTCAGCACCCCTAATCCAGGCAGGTGACGGGACTGGCATGAAGGAGCGGATCAGAAAGGTCAGACCACGATCCTAGGTATGACGGACTTGACACGTTGGCGTTGAGCTTGGTGAGTAACTAGTTACAAGCACACAGAAATCTTGGTGAATGTTGGTTCCATAGTAGCTACAGATTTATGAAACAGTAATGGGAAGATTTTAACACCCCCGGGTCCTGGGGCAAGGACCAATGTAGTTTAGAACCCCGTACCTGGGAGAACAGGTTGATTAGGGATAAGGTTAGGGACCAAATAGTTAGCACCCCGAGCCTGGGAGGACAGGCTGGTTAGACTGCAGTCCCCTTTAAAGGTAGGGGCAACAGCAGTGTAATAAGAGTAGCTTTAGCATTTAACTTGGGCATTAAGTCCCACATGTAATCTTTGCCTTTAAGACTTGCTGCTATATAAGAAACATAAGGAAACTGCATCACAGCATAAGGCACACACATAAAGATCTTTGCTCTAAAAACCGCATCTCTGTATCTCTATCTCTGGTGCCTGTCACACTGTTGCTAGACAGGAAACGCAAGTCTGTGAAAAATAAAACTCTTTTATCTACTACCCTTTTGGTGATTTCTTTCCTATTCCTCCTGTCACTATTAATCTCTCTTGTGGCCACTTCATTTTCATTCCCTCTTTCATGGGAAAAACACCCAGCCCTATTAATGTTTGTGTGGGTTATCGGCGGGTTCGGTCCCATACTCTATTGCTCATACAGCCTGACTTCTTCTGCTTTAATAAAGGCCTCCAAACAGTCCCCAGATAAAGGTAGAGGTATAACCTCTACGGCCAAAAGAACCCTGGTCCCCACGCAATCCCCGATGAATAACATCCTGGGGATGGACCTTAAACAGGAGCGTGTCGAATCATCTAGTTCAATTCTCTGCTCAAAGCAGGACCAACCCTACCTAAGTCATCCCAGACAAGCTTTTGTTAAGCTGCACCTTAAAAACCTTTAAGGAAGGAAATTCCACCTAATCCTGAGAAAACCAATTCCTGTGTTTCACCATCCGCCTAGTGAAAAAGTTTTTCCTAAAGTACAGTCTAGATCTTCCCTGCTGCAACTTGAGACCATAGCTCCTACTTCTGTCATCTACTATCACAGCCTAGAACAGCCTAGCTCTATCTACCCTGGGACCTCATTTAATGTATTTCAAGATAGGTTGATGGAGAAAAGTTCCATCAATGGCTTTTAGCCAGGATAGATAGATAGGGGTTGCTGTTTGCCAGGGGCTGGGAATGGCTGACAGGATGGATCATTTGATGATTACTTATTCTATTCAGCCCCTCTGAAGCACGTGGCATTAGCCACTGTCAGAATGGATCATTGGTCTGACGCAGTATGATGGTTCTTATGTACTCAGGTGCTTCCTCTGTCATGGTCCCTGGAGCAGTACCTCTAACCCAGACTCTCATAAAGTTGGAGTTGTGGGAAAGGGTGAACTTAAGCTACTGGAATGGCCTGGGGGTTCCTGAGGTCTACAGCAGCTGGACTTTTGACAAGTTAGAAATAGTCCAGCGGATAACAATGAAAATGATTATGGGGCTGGGGCACATGATGTACGAGAAGAGACTGAAGGAACTAGGCTTATTGGCTGCGTCTACACTGGTAAATTAAGTCGACTTAAGCTTGCTTAAATCGACTTAATTTACCCTGCATCTACACTACAGTTTCCTTAAGTCGACTTAAGCAGCTTGCTTAAGTCGACTTAAGGAAAATAAAGTCGACAATTAAAATTATGTAGACTTTATAAAACCTGCTTTTTAGTAGACCTAAGGCTTAAGTCGACTCCCTAGAGTCGACTTAAGCCAGTGTAACCGTGTGACTTAGGGCTACCCCAGGGCTACACCAATGCCCTCCCTGCTGGGGGGGGGGCACAGGGGTAGCCTGGCATGCCCCCCCACCTGGCAGGGTAGAGCCCTGCCCACCCTTCCCCTATGCCATGCCCAGGTCCCTGACCCCCTTGGTACAATGGGGCAAAGACTGAGCCCCCTGGCATTGGGCAAGGGGTGCCCCCTTATCCCCGTGGACCTGCCCTAGAACCCTCTAGCCCCACAAAGTTGACCTAGAGCATCCAGTGTGGATGCTCTAGGTCGACTTTTTAAGTTCCCCTTTAAGTCGACTTTATTTTTAAGTGGGGACACACTAAGTCGACTAAACTAAGTCTACTTAAAGTCGACTTAGTTAAGTCGACTTAGTTAATGTCGACTTAAATTCCCCAGTGTAGACATAGCCATTTACTCTGCAGTAGAAAAGACTGAGGGGAGATTTGTTAGCAACCTTCAACTACATGAAGGGGTGCTCCAAAGAGGAGGGAGCTAGGCTGTTCTCAAGTAGTAACAGAGGACAGAACAAGGAGCAATGGATTCAAGTTGCAGCTGGGGAGCTTGAGGTTGGATATTAGGAAAAGCTTTCTCACTAGGAGGGTGATGAAGCATTGGAATGGGTTACCTAGAGAGGTGATGGAATCTCCGTCTTTGGAGACATTTAAGGTCTGGTTGGACAATACCCTGGCTGGGGTGATTTAGTGGGAGTGTCCTGTTTTTAGCAAGGGGTTGGACTAGATGACCTCATGAGGTTCCTTCCATCCCTAAGATTCTAAGAGTCCATGATTGCGAGCTCCCACCCCCATGAAGGTGCATCAGAGAGCCTGTGTCCAGGAAATGTGACAGGGAGTCCATGGAGAGACACAGTGATGGAGCCTACTCAGACTTGGACTGGAATGAAGAAAGCTTGCTCTGCTGCTCTCCATGCTACAAAGCTAGCACACACAGACTCAGATGGGAATGAAAAAAGCTTGCCCTGCGACACTCCATCTAACGTCTATACGGGAGACAAATAAAGGGTGTATTTCTTTCCCCCTGCAATAATTTATAAATGGCCCTTCTTTGAAGAAATATCTGTGCGCCAATCAGCAAACATCAAGATTTAAAAAGGAACTGGAATGCCCCTTAGCGCCAGTCCTTGTGAGAATAAGGAACTATAGAGTTACAACTGTAGTGGGGTCAGTGGAAGAGATTTTCATGTTCCCAGAGGAACTCATAGGAGAAGACCCTGCACGTGGCCAGATTGTGATAGGGTTTATCTGCCATCAAAATTCCTTCCTACTGAAAAACATCTTAACTAAGCTTATTTATGACTCAGGGTCACCAAGGGCTGTTGGATGCAACAGTCTCATCTAGACACGGTTCATCACTGAGTGGACCATGGGGCTAACTGCCATCAACTGACACCATGTTAAACAGAACAACAAGGAGTCCAGTGGCACTTTTAAGGACTAACAAATTTATTTATTGCAGGAGATTAAATTTGTTAAATTTGTTAGTTTTTAAAAGTGACACAGGACTTCTTGTTTGTTTTGCTGATCTAGACTAACACAGCCACCCCTTTGAAAGTGTTAAACAGGACAGGCCTTGGTTAAGACTGATGTTAGTTCTAATCGGTGCTTTTCTGGTGACTATATGCACCGGTACAGATTACCAGAACCTTTTTCTCACAGTGATGTTCACCAGTAGCGTCAATGGCCCCAAAAATCTCTCGGGGGCCTGGGCCAAGGCTCTGCCGCCATGCGGGGCCTGTTCTCTGCAGTGCTACCCCCAGTCTGGTCCCTTGTCCCGATCCAGCCCCGGTTTCCCAGTCAGGAATCGAGGCCGGATCTGGCTCCTGCCTGGCAGCCCCACCCAGGTCTCTGGCTGGGGCCGGATCCGGCGCTCCCAGGATCTCAGATCGGGATGGAATCGGGGATGGGACTGGATCAGGCTGAATACTGGCACCTTTTATTTATTTACTTATTTTACAAAAAAACTCACTGGTTCTAATATGCAAAAATAGTAAGAGGCAAATATGTCTCGATCAGGAGCTCTGAACATTTTACAAAAAGTGGCTATATGATAATACTGATAAGGAAAAATATTTTAAAAATCAGCATAAACATGTAAAGACAAAATCTGAAAGGCTAAGGCATAAAATGAGTTCAACCTGACAAGGGATATAAAGGACACCGAGAAGAGGTTCTTCAAATTCCTTAGGAACAAGACAAAGATGAAGGAAAGGGTAGGTCCTCTACTTAGCAGGGAAGGAAATCAACAAACCTGAAGTGCTTAATACTTATTTTGTGTCAGTCTTCACTAAAAAGATTAATGGTGACCAGATATCAAAACCATTACCGTTGATCCCCGAGGGAAGAATTCAAGCCCAAACAGGGAAAGAACAGGTTAAAGAATATTTCAATACCTTATGTAGTCAAGTCAGCAGGACTTGTTGAAATTCATACTCAATACTGAAGGAACCAGATGAAGACATTTTGGAGCCACCTGCAATTATCTCTCTGAGAGATCGGGAGAAGTCCCAGAAGACTGGAGAAGGGCAAACATAGTACCCGTCTTTGAAAAGGGGGACCTAAGCAATTAAAGACCTAACTTCAATACCTGGAAACATACAGGAGCAAATCATAAAACAATCATTTTGTCAGTATCTGGAGGATAATAGGGTTATAAGGAACGTTGAGAATAGAGTTCTGAAGAAAATATCATGCCAAACCAAGTTAATTTCCTTCATTGATAGCAATGCTAACCTAATGAATGAGGGAAAGCAGTAGGCAGAATATACCTTGCTTTTGTAAGGCTTTTGATTCAGTTCTTCTTGGTCTCAGAAGCAAACTAGAATGTGCTGTAGATGAATTTAGTATAAGGTCAGTCCACAACTGGTTAAAAGGCCTTATTCCAAGACTTGTTATCAATAAAACAAACAGAGTCCTGTGGTACTTTTAAAGACTAACAGATTTATGTGATAAATAAATCTGTTAGTCTTTAAAAGTGCCACAGGACTCTGTTTTTCTGCAAGAGTTTCCTTTCAAATTAGGAGGGCATATTGAGAGGGATGCCTCAAGGGTCAGTCCTGGATTAGGTACCATTCAATATTTTCATTAATCATTTTGATGATGGAGTAAAGAGTATGCTTGTAAAATCTGCAGATGACACCAAACTCGGAGAGGTTGCCAGCATATTGGAAGACAGGTTTGAAATTCAAAAGACCCCTATAAATTGGAGGATTGGTCTGAATTCAGAAAGAAGAAATTCAATAAAAATAAGTGCAAAGTACTTCACTTAGGAAGGAAAAATCAAATGCACAACTACAGTCTGTGGAATATCTGTCTAAGCAGTAGCGCTGCTGAAAAAGGATCTGGGGGGTTATAGTGGATCACAAGTTGAACATGAATTCTCAATGTGATGCAGCTGCAAAAAAGGCTAA
>ML688419.1:0-16895 GCA_007922175.1 Pelusios castaneus
GTAAATGAGACTTCGAGTACATTTCTTTTTCCTTTTTATTTAAAGCTGGGAAAGGTATTTTCTTTCCACAAATTCACTCAGGAAGCTGGGGCCTATTATTATTTTTTGCAATGATATTAATATATTTTAGAGTGCCCTTCCATATTTTATTCTCCTGTTAATGAGAGAAGAAGGTGGTCCGTGCTCCTGGTTCCCTCATTCTTCCCCTCTCCCCTTTTCCTATACAGGAGTTGGGTAACAGATCGTTCTGACGCAGTCAGTCAAAATAATTACCAGGTATTACATGGCGTGGATTAGACAAGAACCAAGAAAGAGGTTGGAGTAGCTGGTTAGATGCCAAAGATCTTCAACTGCAAATTTCTACTCTGCCGAAACAGAGGCTCCAAGGACAGCTCTAATTTCTACCGACAAATGAGCAGCCTGAAACCCGGGGTCTACCTCCGTGTATTATTGTGCAGACACACACAGTGAAAGGGAGTTGCTTTCTGAACTCAGCTCAGAAATCTTCCCCTACACAGACTGAAAAGTTTCTTCCTGGTGGTGGTGCTCTCCCTCCACAGTCAGCAGAACGGACACAAAATATCTCTCCTCATCCACAGGGCACGCAGCTGTAAGAGGAGAGAGAGGCTCAGTGATTCCATTTCCCCCTGGGGAACGCAGAAAGCAGATGCCCAGGGGATATTTGAACAAAGGAAGAAGAAGAAGAAGCAGGTGCATCCACTCTTGCTCTGTTGTTCCCCCCAGTGACTCACCAGGGCTTGCGGATCAGACACCCTCCTCTCTAAAGACTCCCTTCCTTTCACGCTAGAAGTCAAGGTACCAAGTGATGAGCAATGGGAATGATTGGAAGGGCCTGGCCAATAACCTACCAGTGACCTATGGATGAAATTCACTCCTGTGAAAAGCCATGACATTTATCCTACAGTGCAGAAAGGTCCCTTTTCACCAGACTAAGCAATTTCACTTCTACGTTCTTTCCAACTATACAGCACAATGCAGAAACTTTCCCGAAGAATCTTCGCACAACTTGTTTCCAGACGAATTTTCCAGAATCTCACGAACAAGGGGTGCCTCAGTCAGCTAAAAAGATCTTAGTTCTTAACATTGCAATCAACATTAAAAGTGCTGATGGGAGATGCAAAGAGACATGATGAGAGAGAGAGAGAGAGAGAGAGAGAGAGAGAGAGAGAGAAATCTGGTAGTTTTATACTTCCAAGTCTAATGAGGACAATATATTCAAAGGGAAGTCTAGGTGTTAAGATTAAACCCCCAGCCCTCCCTTCTCAGTATTTACAATTCTATACAGTGTCATACTCCTGCTTGGTGTCCCCTTATATTGTCCCCACCCCATGCCCTATGCAAATGAGTTCCCCGGGGTCCTATTCATAGCCCAGTCCCCTTCACTCACAGTGCTCAGAGCCAAGTGCTGGGGCTTCAGCTTGCCAAACCGCCTACCTGGGAAACCAGCCCGTCAGCTGCCTACATGGCATTTGGTCTGATCCTCGCATTCCTCACACTTCTCCCAGCAGGTAAAAGCGGAATCTCAGCTCCAGCTGATCTCCCAGTACTACATGTTCCCTCATAACAGCCCCTCTCGTAATCAGTGAAGTATTTCCTCTTTTTCTTCTCTCTTCTACAGGTGTCTATTCACAGATTACCCTAGTGGAGTCCGGAGGGGGAATCAAGAATGCTGAAGAGACCCTCAAACTGACTTGCACGGTGTCCGGATTCTCTCTCACTAGCTATGGGGTGTACTGGATTCGTCAGCCAGCCGGGAAAGGGCTGGAGTGGGCTGGGGTAATCTGGGGTGGTGGAGGCACTAACTATAATGATGCTTTGAAAAATCGCCTCACCCTCACCAGAGACACCTCCAAAAGCCAAGTGTACCTGCAACTGACAGGCCTGCAACCCGGAGACAGTTCCATGTATTACTGTGCAGGACACAGTGAGGAAAAATTTAATGAAGGCAGAACCAAAACTAATCATCCAGCGTGTCTGGGTGAGACTCAGCAGGCAGCAGCTGCCACCACAAAGTTCTTTCTGCTTGGTTAGCTGTGCTTCGTCCAGGCTCCAGCAGTGTCATCACCGCAATAGGGCACAGGGGATGCTGCCCTGAATGTGCCCAGCAGTGCCCCGAGTCCTGCCAAGGAGCTGGAGCTGGGACAGCAGTTCTATACACTGAGCCAAATTAGTGAAAGGGCGATTCACCATCGCCAAAGGCAATTTCAATGAGCTGCTGTATCTGCAGATGAGCGGCCTGAAGGCCAAGGACCGCGTCATGTATTACTGTGTGCAAGATACAATAAAGGGAAACCTGTGAGCTCATACAAAACCCTGTGATTTAATTCACTGTTGGGTTCAATTTATAGCAAAACCTGGTTGAGTGGTATCTAAACAAGAGGAAAGATCTCTAGCCAGACTGCTAGAATCTAGAGCCCCGCTATCACATCAATTATGGTGCCTACTGCACAGCAAAATCTGAGCCCTTATATGAATAGGACATTGATTCAGATCAAACATTCAACAAAGGATTCCAATCCAGACGTGCTAGGGCCCTGCGTGTGCTAAAACTCTTGGATCTTCACACAAGAGCTAAGTATCTCAGACACTCCGAATATTGAATGTCTAGATCTTATATATGCCAGCCTCCATGTCTAAAATCCTTTCTGCACAATATTTAGCCCCAATCACCGTGAAACAATCACTGAGATCTCTGAGCAGCTATTAGAAACATGGGGCTTTAACAATGGGAACGCGCAAAAATGTCGCAGAGCCTTTTTAGACCATTTCATTTTCTCAGCACCGTCCTGTAGCAACACTTTTATAGGAAGCTGCAAAAAAGTAAGCTATTGTCAATTACCCTCCTGCTACAGAAAGAATTTAGACTAATTTTAGAGAGTCCAAGGCAGGACAAGAAAAATGATAGAGGACTAGAACAAATGATTTATGAGGAGTGGTTGAGAGAAGTAGGCTTGGTTAGTCTCCATAAGAAGGGGGGGAGGGGGGCAGAGATGGCTATTATATCAGCCTTTAAGAAAATGGGAGGGATTATAAGGAGCATGGACCTCGGCTGGTTTCAGTGATAGCAGATGACAGAATTATCAGCAATGTCCTCAAGGAGGATGGTAAAGCACTGGAATGGGTTACCGTGGGAGGCGGTGCAATGCTCATCCCTACTACTTAAAGAAGTTGGATATGCACAAGTCTATGGGGCCAGATGATCTAGGGTTCTGAGGGAGTTGGCCAAAGTGATTGCAGCGCCGCTGGTCATTATCTTTGAAAACTCGTGGCAAATGAGGGAGGTCCTGGAGGATTGGAAAAAGGCAAATATAGTACCTATCTTCAAGAAAGGGAAAAAGGAGGATCCAGGGAACTACATACCGATCAGCCTCACCTCAGTCCCTGGAAAGATCATGGAGCAGTTCCTCAAAGAATCCATCTTGAAACATTTGGAGGAAAATAGAGTGATCAGGAACAGTCAACATGGATTCACCAAGGGCAAATCGTGCCTGACCAATCTGATTGCCTTCTATGTTGAGATGACTGGATTTGTGGATGCGGGAAGAGCCGTTGACATGGTATACCTTGACTTTAGGAAGGCTTTTGATACGGTTTCCCACAGTATTCTTGTTGGCAAGTTAAGGAAGGATGGGTTGGATGAGTGGACCATAAGGTGGATAGAAAACTGGCTAGATCACTGGGCTCAGTGGGTAGGAATCAATGGCTCGATGTCTAGTTGGCAACCAGTAATGAGTGGAGTGCCCTAGGGGTGGGTCCTGGAGCCGGTTCTGTTCAACATCTTCATTAATGATCTCGATGATGGGATAGATTGCGTGCTTAATAAGTTTGTGGATGACACCAAGCTGGGGGGAATGGTAGACAAGCTGGAGGGCAGGGACAGGATCTAGGGAGACTTAGATAAATTAGGAAACTGGACCAAAAGAAACCTCATGAGGGTCATTAAGGACAAGTGCAAAGTTCTGCACTTAGGACGGAAAAATCCCATGCACTGCTACAGGTTGGGGACCGACCGGCTAAGTAGCAGCACTGTAGAAAAGGACCTGGGGGTCATGGTGGATGGGAAGCTGGATATGGGCCAACAGTGTGCCCTTGCTGCCAAAAAGGCCAATGGCATATTGGGCTGCATCAGTAGGAGTATTGCCAGCAGATCGAGGGATGTGATAATTCCCCTCTATTCGACACTGGTCAGGCTGCATCTGGAATACTGTGTCCAGTTTTGGGCTCCCCACTACAGAAAGGATGTGAACAAATTAGAAAGAGTCCAGCGGAGGGCAACGAAAATGATTAGGGGGTGGGGGCACATTACTTACGAGGAGAGACTGTAGGAAGTAGGCTTATTTAGTCTGCAAAAGAGAAGACTGAGGGGAGATTTGATAGCAACCTTCGACTACTTGAAGGGTTGCTCCAAAGAGGAGGGAGCTAGGCTGTTCTCGGTGGTGACAGAGGACAGAACAAGGAGCAATGGTTTCAAATTACAGCTGGGGAGGTTGAGGTTGGATATTAGGAAATACTTTCTTACTAGGAGGGTGGTGAAGCATTGGAATGGGTTACCTAGGGAGGTGGTGGAATCTCTGTCTTTGGAGATATTGAAGGTTCAGTTAGACAAAACCCTGGCTGGGATGATTTAGTGGGAGTGGTCCTGCTTTTAGCAGGGGTTTGGACTAGATGACTTCATGAGGTCCCTTCCAGCCCTATGATTCTATGAATGTTTCTCGTAATCATCAATGAGCAAGCAATTCCTTTCCTTTCCAAGCAAGAATTCATCTCTTTCCAAAAGCTCTGGGGATGAAAATTTCTAAACCGCTTAATGGATTGGGATGTACATTTTCTATTAACATAATTCTGAATAGACCAATAAAAGCTCCATACTTCTCTGTTTTAAGGAATTCTCCTTCTCAGCAACTTTTTCTCTCATTGGTATTTATAGTATTCAAGGAGGGAACAGAGAGGACAGTGAATTGACTCCTTTCTATCAGATATCCTAAATAACTTGAAAAAATTCCTACAGCTTTGGACAGAGGAAACACCGACAGTGTAGATCTACAGGGAAATAAATTAATTGGTCTTCCAATCTCAAAGATTCCTAAGGGAGTTTGGTGCTCCTTTGAAAAGATTTTCCAAATAATAAGGTTGTCATTCAGAATCAGAACATGCCCTTTTCTACCTTGGAGACTGCAATACCAGAGAGAGAGAGGTCTTATTCATAGCCCTTTGCAGGCCGCTCACACAGCTCAAAGCCATCACATCCTGCCCATCTGAGGACCCAGCGTGCCAGCTTCAGACATGGCAGTCAGGCTATGTACACACAGCCCCTTGCCACGCAACAGGTAAACCACACAAAAGGAGGGTGGCTAGGCTTACCACAGACCATGTTTAGTCTGTAGAACAGAAGAGAAGGGATTTGCCTTCTATTACGTGAAAGAGGATTAGTGGATTACACTGGTCTCAGTGGCAGTAGATAACAGAAGAAGGAGCAATGGTCTCAAGCTGCAGTGGGGGTCCAGGTTGGATATTAGGAAAATCTATTTCACTAGGAGGGGGGTGAAGCATTGGAATGGGTTACCAAGGGAGGTGGTGGAATCTCCATAGTTGTTTTTAAAATGTGGCTTAACAAAGCCCTGGCTGGGATGATTTAGTTGGGGTTGGTCCTGCTTTGAGCAGGTGGTTGAACTAGATATCATCCTGAGACCCCTTCCAATGCTCACCTTCTAGGACTGTGTGATATTGTGACAGGGTTTTTCAGTTTAAAGGTGGCAAGCATTTTGGGACTTCAAGGCTAACAGACACACCCTTCTCACCCCAGTGGGTCTTTACATCACACCCAAGGGGTGTAGATAATTCTTCATGGGGCCACCTACACAACTAGTGTAAAGTTATACAACTGCTTTCGTTAGACTAGAGTTACTCCTGGTTTACACCCGTGAGAAGCTGGCACCTTAAGCAAACTGGGTTGTTTGAACATTCTCAGTATCTTATATCTTATAGGGCCCCCTCACCATGGAATCACAGAAGGCTAGCAGGTGAGGGCACCAGGGAACCTCAGTAGATCTCCTAATACAAACCCCCGTCCACAGCAGTTATTGCCTTTATCCTTCCAGCACCGCCCTGAGTATGCCTATTTCATAAAGGAGGGACCGAGGCACAGACAGGTGAAGGCGGGATTTTCAAATGGGAACTTCAGAGTCCGATTGGGAATGTGGAGCAGAGATCGCTCGGTGACTGAGTAAACCCCCAGTCAGCTAAACCTGGAAATGCAGGGACAGCTGGTACTTTAAAAGGGAGACAAAGGTGTAAACGGGAAGTGCAGCTTGACCAGGAATGGCTATAGGAATTTGAAAAGGAATGTGAATATAAGTGGTGAATGTGCTGCCAGATTCCTCCCTCGGCTCTCCTCTAACAAAGGCATCTGACAGACACTGCGCTGGACACATGCATCCGTGACACTCTGCAATAAGGGATCAGCAATCCCCAGCACCTTGTGCCAAAGACGGGCTAGTTCTGAGCAGCGTGTAGGGCTCCTGGCCCCTTGGCATCGCTCTGGCCTAAGGAAGTTTCGGGCAGCCTCTCCAATGCTTCCAGTCTGGCCCCCTCTCGTGTGAGCCGTGGGGTGCATTGGGCACTGGGACTACTCTGCACCACTGTGGTCGCTGGGCACTGACCTTGCAGCCTGCCTGCCAATCCCCCCCCCCCCCCCCCCCAGGGGGGGGGGGGGGGAAGGGAGGAGAAGTGGCAGTTTCAAATCTCCCATCCTGTTCTGGAAATGTAAAATGCCACTCCAGCATGCCTGCAGTGGGCCCCAGATGAGTGTGCTGAGGTATTCGGGGTGACCTCAGGGGAGCCAGAGGTGGGGTGTGAGGAAGGCTCCAGAGGAGGGGCTTTGGGAGAGCAGGCAGCAGGGTACAGAGGAGGCTTGGGAGGGAGAGCTGGAGCCAGCAGGGGCCGCAGAAGTGGGGAAGTGGCTGGAGCCAATGGGGGTTGCTGTGGGTGGCAGAGGCTCCAGAGAGGTCGCTGCATAATTGGTGTCAGAGCCTGAGCGGCCTCACTGCTGGCTCGGGGTTGGTGGCGGTTTGGGAGTGAGGGGTGGTGGCTGGGGGGAAGGAGAATTAGATGGGGGTTCATGCCAAGCTGCTTCCCGCACATTCCTGCCATGCTCCCTTGCCACCCCACCACTAATCTCTTTGCCAACCTTGCCCTGCCATGTCCCCTGCCACCTCTGCCATCCTGCTTGCTCCAAGGGGCCACCCTTGCTCTCCCCTGCCTTGACACACTCCTTTGCCCCCCATTTCTTTCCTCCCTGCCATTGCTCCCTGCTCCTCTCACCCCTCACTGGTCGTGGGCACTGGGAGAGGGTCTCGGAGCAGAGTTGGGCAGGGGCCTTCAAAAAAGTTGCTGATCCCTGCACTATAACACCCTCATGTCTGTCCTCAGACTCCACTCCCCACATCTTCTCCCATCTCTGCACACCCAACAGGATCCCCAGACCTACTCCACAGCATGAGTCGCGCTTTCTCGGATCACGTTCATAGGGGCATGGATCATCTGAACGGGAACAGTCACTGCTGCGGGTGGGGACGGCTTCGTCCCCAAATCCCTCCCAGATCGCTGGGAAATCTTTCCCTCTAGCGTCCCAATCCAATGGATGCCGGGGACACGATCCTGCCCATTCATGGGCCTAACTGATTGGACTTTTCATGGCCCCTCTGCGTATGGGACAGAGCTTCACATAGAAGTGTCCCCTCCCCACACAGTAGCACCCTACAATAACCGGGCCCTCAGTAGCTTGATAGAAAATAGCCTGACTCCAGGGAGCCGTTTATTCTTCCTAGGAGTCCAAAAGTGCGCTATGGTTCCCAGCGCCCGGTGCCGGGACCTGCACAACGGGACACGCTGACTCCTGAACCCTGAGCCCGAGAGAGAGCAGTGACCAGGGGACGTTGTGTCTCTTCTGAACAGTGGACTATGCAAATAAGGGAGAGAATTTCCTGTTTAAATCGGTCTATTTCTCTCGGGCCGGGCTGCACACAAGGACGCAAACTGCTTTCCCTGTGTCTGGGCAGTTACCAGCCCGCCCCGCTGTGGATTTTCACCACGGACACCAGGAAAATGGGATTTTTACTCCCTGTGATTTTCGCTGTCGCGGCTTTGGAAGGTGTTTTCCTCCTCTGAATATTTGGCAGAGTTAGAACGGGATTGTGTTACCGCTGTTTTTATACCGATATTTACGACTTGTCTTTATCTGCAGGTGCCCGGTCCCAGGTGCAGCTGGTGGAGTCCGGAGGGGATGTGAAGAAGCCCGGAGATTCTCTCCGCCTCTCCTGCAAAGCCTCCGGCTTCACCTTCAGAATCTACTTATGTACTGGGTCCGACAGGCCCCTGGGACGGGACTAGAATTGGTCGCGTTTATACACACTGATGGGAGTACTATTCACCATCTCCAGGGATAACTCCAAGTCCGAGCTCTACCTGCAAATGAGCGGCCTGAACCCCGAGGACACCGCCCGCTATGACTGTGTGAAAGACGCACTCTAACACCAAACCTAACTGTGCTCGTGCAAAAACCCGGCTGCGGAATCGCCCTTCTTCGCTCCGGGGCAGCAGTGACACGAAGACAATGTGTGGCTCAAAAGGAGACCCGGTAACTGGGTGACGGTCACACAAACCTGCCTATAATTTTAGCCCTTCCCTCCCCTCCCCTGCCCTCCCCTCGCAGTGTCTCCTCTTCCCGCACAGAGTCCGCTGAGCCTGCGGTGAAGAGATGTCTCACTTCATCCAAACAGCCCTTACAGGCGGCAGTCAGCTCGCGGCTGGCACTCGTTGGGGAGAGTCGGGAAAGGAAAGGCTATAGACAGGTTCACAGCAGGATTTATTGGGGTAGCTCAGGGAGAGGCTGTTGCTGAGGGAGGGGAAGAGGATCCTGGGTCAGGGCGCAGGAGGAGTCAAAGAACGCAGCTGTCACTGAATTAGACATGCCCCAGGATATCCCTTGTCTTCTGTCCAATTCCCATCCTAAATTGGCTCTCAACTAATATTCACTGTCAGGTCTCCCACTACAGGGAGAAGCTGAACCTACTTCCCTTTGTACTCAGAGATTCCAGTATTCCGGTCCTGCCGCCAGGCACTCCTTTCTCCCACAGTCTGACCCGAAGGCCAGGAAGAATCAAGGGAATCTTTCGGTGACCTCAAAACATGTTCCATCAGGGCAATGGAAAGATCTCTAGAGATTTAGGATCATTTTATTTCTTCCTCATGGAAATGCACTGTTAGGATCTCTTCGCTCGCCCCGAGTGTCCTGCTCTCTAAAACCAAGAGTACAAGAAAAGGCAGCAGATTGTCTGTCTGTCTGACTCTCTCTCTATAATGAGATTTTGGTCCTTCGGTTCCATTTCCTTTTCCTTCTGTCAACTCTGGAAAGTATTTTCTCTCCACAAATCGATTCGGGAAGCAGGAGCCTATTCTTGCGATGACATTAATATATTTTCTAAAGTACTCTTCTTGAGTTTATTCTCCTGTTAATGAAAGAAGAAGGTGTTTCATGCTCCTAGTTCCCTCATTCTCCCGTCCTCTTCTTTTCCTACACAGGAGGCTCGTCACAGATTATTCTGACTGAGTCAGTCAGAATAATTTCCAGAATAATTATTACCAGAATAGTTTCCAGCCATTAAATAGGGCGCATCAGACAGCAGCCGAGAAAGGGGCTGGAGTGGCTGATCAGATGCCACATGCCTTCAGCTACAGACCAAAAACCTCCCCCCCTGCAAAAGTGTTTTCCTGATGGTGGCGCTCAGCCTCTACAGCCAAGATAATGGACGCAAAATATCTCCCCTCATCCACACCGCACACAGCTGTAGCTGGAGAGAGAGAGAGGCTCCGCTGACTCCAGCTACCCCCGGGGAATTTAGGAAGCAGATGCCCTGAGAGTATTTGAACGGATCCGGAAGAAAGAGCAGGTGCACCCGCCCTGGCTCTGTTGTAGCCCCCAGTGACTCTCCAGGTCTTTCCGATCAGACACTCTCCATTCTAAGACTCCCTCCTTTCCCCGCTGCAAGTCAAAGGAGAAGCTGAAGTGCAGTGGGAATGACTGGAAGGACCTGGGCAATAACCTACCAATAACCTTCTCCATCGGCAATTCTCTATGGATGAAACTCTCGACTTTGTAAAGGGGCCGTCATCACAATAGCCTATCCAACTACTGAGCACTAGGTGTGACATTTATCTCATCCTGCAGACCGGTACCTTTCAATCTATCTAACCAGTCTGACTCCACAGTCCTTTCCAACCGTAGTCCAATGGAGAAACTTTCCCGAAGGATCTTTGGTAAGTTTGTTTCCCGACAAATGTTCAAGACGTTCACGAATAGGAATGGTTCAGTGATGTAACAGGCTGATAGATTACAACATTGGCAAGAACATCAAACAGGAGGGAGGGGACAGACAGACAGATAACAGAACAGATTATATTTCCAGATGTAAATGGACAATATAAATACCCAAAGGGAAGGTTTGTAATAAGGTTGAACCCTCCGACCCCCCTGACACTGCGTTTACGATTAGATAAAGTGTCACACTCCTAATAGGGCAGCCTTTATATTGGACCCACCCCTTGCCTGATGCAAATGAGCTCTCTGTGGTGCTGTTCATAGCCCGGTAGCAGGCCGCTCACAGCCAGCTCAGATTCCCAACCCGCCCACCTCCGAAACCAGCCCGCCAACCACAGACATTACCCCCAGCCTGATCCTCGCCTTCCTGGTGCTGCTTCCAGCTGGTAAGGGAGGAATCTGCGCGCCCTCTCTGTCCCCAGCACCGCATATTCTCTAATAATCGCACTTCTGGGATTCACTAAAATTTCCCCTTCATGTCTCTTCTCTGCAGATGTCTATTCCCAGGTTAGCCTAGTGGAGTCTGGCGGGGGAATCAAGAAGCCCGGGGAGACCATCCAACTCACCTGCACTGTGTCCGGGTTTTCTCTCACTAGCTACGCGGTGTATTGGGTCCGTCAGCCGTTGGGGAACGGGCTGGAATGGATCGGAGGTATCTGGTACGATGGAAGCACTTCTTATAACGATGATCTCAAAAATCGCCTCAGCATCACCAGAGACACGTCGAAAAGCCAAGTCTACCTGTACCTGAGCGCCCTGGAGCCCGGAGATACCTCCGCGTATTCCTGTGTCAGATACACCCAGTGAGGGGAAAGCGACTGAAGCCAGCACTAAAACTAACCAACCAATTCCTGTGCGACTCTCAGGCAGCAGCAGCTACCAAAGCATATTTTTTTCCTGCTTGCTTAGCTATGACTCATTCTCCATAACTAATTGAACCCGCTCGTGAATTAAACCACAGAACAGAATCACAGCTCCCAGGACCGGAAATCAAGACTAGGATTTCTGACACCGGCCACCAACTTTCTCACCTTTTCTGTCATTTTACCAAAAAGTGAAAGGACGGGACACAGGAATTCTCATCCCTAAACCCTTGCTGTTTCACCTAGAACTGGAATCTTGTTTCTTTCCAGAGCTGGTAAGATGAATCGGGAACCCGGAAATCCAGCTGTAGAATCTAGAGTCCCGCTATCACATCGAACAGGGGGAAATTCTGCTCCCTGCTGCACGACAGAGCCTGAGACCATATCTGAATATATGCAACCTGCATTCTGATCGAACGTTCAAAAACTGAACTGTCATCCTAAAAATGTGCAAGAGAGCTGAGTGTGCTAAACCTTCTTCCATTTTCTCCCGAGAGCTCAGTATTTCACACTCTCACTCAGAATCTTACTTGTTTGATCCTAGCTCCACCAGACTCCAAGTTTTAGTCCCTTTCCACACATAATTAAACCTGACACTCTGCAATAATCCCTCTTCTCCCTGAGTAGCCATTAAAACATGGGGTCTGAAGAACTGGCACCCTCAAAAATCCTCCAGAACCTACTTAGCTCAGTCACTTGTCTCAGTGTTATCCTGCACCAGCTGCTTTATAGCAAGCAGCAAAGACAGTCAGCTATTGTCAATTAGCCCCTCACTACAGAAGGGCTCTGGACAAATTGGAGGGAGTCCAGCAGAGGGCAACAAAAAGGATGCAGGAGCACATGACTTACCAAAGAGGGTGAGTTAACTAGGTTTGTTTAGTCTGAAGAAAAGAAGAATGAGGGGTAGGCTTGATAACAAACTTTAACTACCTGAAAGAAGGTTCTAGGGAGGATGAAGACAGACTGTGTTCAGTGGTAGCAGATGACAGAACTAGGTGCAATGGCCTCAATTTGCAGTGCTAGAGGTATAGGTTGGTTATTAGGAAAACTTTTCCCCTAGGAGAATGGTGAAGAATTGGGATGAGTTACCTAGGGAGGTGGTGGAATCTCTATCCTTAGAGACATTTTTAAAGATGTGGCTTGAAAAATCCCTGTCTGGGATGACTTTAGCTGGGATTCATCCTGGCTTGAGCAGGAGGTTGGTCTAAATCAGTGCTTTGCAACCTGTGGCCCCGGGTACCAAAAGTGACCCATGAAGTCTTTCAAAGTGGCTGGCCTCTCCCCTCCTACTGGCTGCAGAAGGGAGCTGGTGAGTAAGCACCCAGTTGGAATGTATTTCTGCAGGGGTAAAAAAACAATGTAGGCTCCTTGCTGCTGCCAAGGGGAGTGAAGGTCAGCATCGCCCTCCCCTTGGCTGCAATAGGTAGCACAGGAAAGTGCTTAGTCTGGGTACAGAGGTGCTGGCTTCCCTGCTGGAGCCAGAGGAAGGGGAGGACTGATCTTCCATTCCCTGGCTACAGAAGGGAGCCACAGCCTAGAGACATAGGTGGAGCACACAGAACTACAAGATGTCTCTGATTTTCCTGTTTCAGCAAAGGAGATGGAAGATCCGTCCTTGCTGAACTATTTCTATCTGGTTGCAATGGGGAAGGGAGGGATTCTGCTGGAGGCTGGTGGCCTTTCATTGTTGTAAATATTATATTTGTGGTTCCTGAGGCAAAAACATGGGGAATTGCTGGTCTAAATGATATCCTAAGGTCCTGTGATCCCTACCAGACAGTGGAGAAGGCTTGTGATGAGAGTAAAGCCACTCTGAGACCCCTGCCTAATATAGAGGAACCTGTCCAGAAGGTGGTGATGTACATGATTGGGCCCCTCAGCAAGGCCACTTAGTTGGGGAAGAAATACAAGGTGGCAAATTTGCTCCTGACCATCTTCAGCAGGGTTGGGTTTCCCTGAGAGATCCTTACCTGAGAGGTCCTTGGTTGGGTTTCCCTGAGAGATCCTTACCTGAGAGGTCCTTGGTCCCTGACCAAAGGTCCAATTTCATGTTGCCCCTCCGTCAGTACTTGTGGGAGAAGGGTGGGGTCTGGCACACTTGAGCCTCAGCCTATCACCCCTCAATCCCACAGGCTAGTGGAGAAGCTCTACAGCACTCTGTAGATGATTCTGAAGACTTTTCATAGCTCAAAATCCACAGGACTAGAACACTTTCTGTTCGCATACAGGGAAGTGCCTGAGGAATACACAAGGGTCTCCTGTTTGAATTGCTCCTCAGGAAGAGAGTGTGGGGCCCCCTGGACTTGATGAGGGATGAATGGAAGGGGAAGTGCTCTCCCAGTGGGGAATTGGTGGTGGAGTATGTCCTGTCTTTCCAGGAAAAGCTCTCTGAACTTATGAGCCTGGCCAGGACCCTAGGGAAGCAGAATATCTGGTACAACCACACCATATGTGTCTGCTCTTATGGCACCAGGGACCAGGTGATGGTTCTCATGCTGGTGTGAAGGAATAAGCTCCAGGCCACCTGGGAAGACCCCTTCAAGGATGTCAACCAGCTGAGTGAAGTCATCTATGTAGTGGAACTGTCCAAGAGGGTGCACATCCACTGGGTGTATCATGGTGACCTGATGCAGGCATACTTTTCCAGGGAGAGGCTGTTGCTGGCCATGTGTGGGCAGTGGGAGGAAAAGGGGGAAGATCTTCTGGGGATTCACTTCCTGGACATGGGAGCTGGGTTTCCAGTGAAATCAGTTCCCCTCTCTGCCCCAGCAGGCAGAGACCAGAGCATAGCTAGAATCTTACCAGCTGCTCTTCTCCAGCCCACCAGACCTCACTAACTTGGCTGTTCACTGGATGGAAATGGGAGCAAATCCCCATCATATGTTCCCCTTTCAGAGTCACTGTGAAGGTAATCCAGGACCTGCAGAAGAAGCTCTGAGATATGTTGGCTCTGGGCGTGATCCAGATACCCACCAGCCCATGGGCCTTTTCTGATAATTCTGGTCCCCAAGAGAGACAGGACATTGTGAACTATTGGAAGGTGAATGCCATCACTTTGTCCAATACCTACACTATGCCCTGGAATGATAAGATCCTAGATAAACTGGAGGAAGCTTCTTACTTCACTACTATGGACCTCATGAAGGGCTACTGGCAAGTGCCCTTAGACCCAGAAACTAGAAAGAAATCTGCCTTCATCAACCCAATAAGCCTCTTTGAGTTCCTGGTCCTGACTTTTGGTCTTGGGGTGGGAGTGTGGGTACTCATAGCTTTCCAGCACCTGGTGGATCAGTTACTGAGGAGGATGGAGGGCTTTGCCCTGGCATATATTGACAATATCTATGGATGCATCTACACTTGTAAATTAAGTCGATTTAAGTCTGCTTAAGTCGACTTAATTTACTCTGCGTCTACATTACAATGTCCTTAAGTCAACTTAAGAAAATTTTAAGTCAACTTTATTAAACCTACTTTAAAGTCGACTTTACTGGCTAAGTCGACTTTATTAAGTCGATTTGGCAAGGTCCACTTTAAGTCAACCTAATTTTATAGTGTAGATATGTTAAGTCCACTTAACAAAGTCGACTTATTTGGCCAAGTGTAACATAGCTGCGTTTAGCCAGGTCTAGGAAGACCATGTGTCCCAGATAAAGTAGGTATTGGATTGCCTGAAGGAAGCAGGGCTGATGGTAAAGGCAGAGAAGTGTAAAGTGGGTTGATCGAGGTTACATACCTATGCCACAAGGTGGGGAGTGAACACCTGAAACCCAAGCTGGCAAAGGTGGAAACAACCAGACACTGGCCTGTTCCCCAGATTAAGAAACAGGTTCAGGCCTGTAGCCTATAGACCAGGGGTGGGTAAAATATGGCCCCTGGGCTGGATGCTCCAGGAAAGTCAGAATATGCCAGTCTACCAAGCTGGACATCACAGCTCCCAGGTAGAGCCCTGCACAGATACATAGATGTCCAACCACATCCAATCCACATCCGCAGGAATAGACTTTCTTCTAACCACAATCCACTCTCCCTCTTTTAGATTTACATCAGCTGAACCCCTGCCACCCTGAACAACTGATGAGCCCTATCCACCTAACAGCTCATCAGCTGTTGAGCTCTGCCAGCTGTCTAAAAACTGATCAGCTGTTTGCCAAACCTCTGGCTGGGAGCTGCTCCAGCCCTGCCCCATAAGTCATAGGAGCCCTGAGATTTGTAACCATCTAACTGAGGTCTGCAAAAAATAGTCCTCACATATTCACATGGATTTGCAGGGTTCTCCTCATAGGTGCTATGTAGATGTGCCCTCAATCGAACTAGGATATTTTTAACTCATGGTGAGGGTGTCCACAGCCACAGACAGATTTGCAGGAAAACAACAATGGTGTAGGAGCTAAACTCCATTGAGTTATTTCAGTGACACTGTGTCTGGAGAAGGCTTGGCTTGGCTGTCTCATGCTGAACATCTAGCCACTCTCATGGGACCAACTGGGCTCCAGGGGCTCCCTAGGTTATAGTCAGAGGCAGCTGGTGCGGGCTAGCGGCAGGGCAGAAAAATGGTAGCAACTCATTAACCCAGATCTGATCAGCTGCAGGGTGATTATATGGTAAATTATTTAAGTTTTATGACTTTGCAGTCCAAGGGTTCCAGACCAGCCCATTCACAAGGCCAACTCAGAACTGGAAAGAAGGTTTTGGTTCCAACTTCGTATAGCTCCTCACACAGAAGGGAAAGTAACAATCCAAGTTCCCTGCTCCTTTCCAGCTGGTCTAGTCTCCTCTACTGTTTTTCTCTTTGGGCCAATACTGAACTCACAGTCACTGTGTGGACTGAATGTGTGGGTGGGGAGTGGGAAATATGAGCCAGGGATCCCTGTGTTGGTCTGTCTAGATCTAGGGAGGAGGGCCAGCACAGAGAGAAGGGATAATGAAGTCTGTTTAGCACAGAAAGCTGGAGATGCTGAAGCCCACAACCAGCAGTAATCAACTCCTCTGAACAGACTCTTTACTGAGGGACTCCCCACATGTTTCCCACCAAGGCATTTGCTGCCATTGGTCAACAGCCTGACTTGGGTTGTACCATTGCTTCTTTGACCTGAATAGCTAGCCAATGTGAGTCTTCTGCTGGTAGGAGTAATCTGATTACAGGAGTCAGGTATTACTTTTTTACAGTCATTATTATTAACAAACAATGTCCACACATTCCTGTGTCCTGAGCCCAGGAGAAACAAACAGTGGCTGCTGCCTATTTCTCTACTCAGAACCCCATCTGCCTTTCCAGGAATCCTGTTCTGCCTCAGTTTCCTGCCAGGATCACACTCATGGCTGCTTCTCTTGGCTTTCTTCTTCACACTTTGGATCTGTTCTGCATTTCCCAAGGAGCATCATGTCACAACTGACTGGATCCCGCTCCATCACTCGAGTTCAGCTGCCTGGCCAGTGAGTGTGAGCATGAGAGTGTACACGAATAGGACAAGACTAGGATTTCTGCTGTGCTAACAATAAACGCAGCATGTTGTCTGATCCCCCATATAAGATCTCGTTGTTCGTTCTTTAAGTACCAGTAAACCCCCGATTCTCTAAAGAATCGCAAATTGAAAAATGGTAATCACCGCTGGGTGGGAGGGAGGGCGGGCAGCCGT
>ML688419.1:17295-29981 GCA_007922175.1 Pelusios castaneus
TGTCACACCCTGGCAGGTTTGGATGTTGAGAATTAAAACAATGAAACCAGCTCTCTCCAGCGCACAGCGAACCAAGTTCTGACATAAGGCTGACATAATTTCTTTACATAAGGCTCATGGCACTGGGTAGAGAGCTATCCTTCAGGTCATCGCGTGTCTGAAGCTAAACAGGCTGATTTCAGACCTGCCTGTTTCAGGGACACAGTCTGAGCCAGGATCCCCTCCACACCCCCAGGCAGGGCAGATTATCTCCCCGGGGACAGAGCCCGGCAGGAAAGTGAAGATCGGGGCCTCGTCACCAGCACTGAAAAATGTCACCTGCCCCCGGTCACAGTCCCGACACACCTGGATCCTGCTGGGGGCCCAGCTCTGGGCCAGGGGGGTGAAGGAGGAGGTGAGATCCAAGAACTGACCCAACCATGGCTCCACAGCCCAGATCCCCCCCCTCAGGGCTAAACCTGATCCCTCCCTTCCTCTGCACGGACTCTCTGGCCACCCCCACAGCTATGTTGAATCTTTGGAATAGCTTGTATCCAAGAAGATATCAGGATGACACACAGAGAGAGGGATCCATGTTTTTAAGTGGCTCTATTAGGAAACACGAACCAGCCCAAACTGTCTGAGCTACATACTAATGGTCTACTCAGAGGCTGGAAACGTTTACCAGCCCCTGTGCCTCCACCCTCCCCCATATGCTGTGTGCAGGGCAACAGGTGCCTGGCTCATTCCCACAGGAAAAATCTCAGGCAGTGGGTTCCCATCTGTGAATTGATAAACAGAAGTAGGCACCCCCCAACAACTCAGATTTAAGTGCTTATCTTCAAGACATAGGCGGGCTTTATGAAACCCCTTGCTGTTAACAACTCCAGTGACTAGTTTGGAAGGATCCCCATCTGGCAGGCTGGCTCCAGTGGATTGTATTTTAAAGGCACTTGTCTGTCTGACCAGCTCAGAGAGAAGAGACAATGACGACTGTTGAGCACCAAAAACTGGAGATGTCCATCAGACATCCACTTGTCCTCCTCCCCACTTTTCACTAAACCAGACACCCACCACAGATCAGATGATGTACTTCTCAAGCTCACTCAGGAAAAAAAAAACATGTTGATAGCCAATTCTTTAAACTTGAACTGCAGGTTTATCAATATAAAGAAGGAAAGAGTTATTAAAAAAGATTAAAATGGATCATATACATTACAGTTCATTTCACACTCTGTAGATCAGGGTAACAGAAGAGAGGCACAATCTCCCAGTTTGCAATAAGTCTTTGATCACCCAAACGATTGGGGTCCTCAGTCCATTGTTCAAAGCTTCCCTTTGCTAGAAATCTTAGTCCAGAGATACTGCACAAGACACAGGCACAAGGATGACATCATAACCCCCAATGCATACCCCCAGTCCATGTGCACAAAAAGGTACACTCTATCACTGGGGGGGGGGGGAAGGGGGGAGGTGGGGGGGGGAGGGAGGGGGTGGCTCTTTTTCCTCCACAGAGCCTTCTAGCCCAGTCACAGTCAGTCCACCACTCCTAGAATAACAGAGAGCCCAATATGCAGCAGTCCTACAGCCCCACAAGAAAGTCTCTAGCCCCATTGCTAGGCTCTTGCTCCTCACCCCTTTGCCTCAGGGGTTTCAACATACTCCTATCCTTCTCCAGGCTCAGAGATAACAGGAAATCCACCCAGCCAACTACCTAGGTATCCAGCACATTGGCCTTCAGCCACCAAGAACCGTAGGGGCCTTTCCTTACTTTTATTTCCCCAGACTCCTACCCAGGTAGCCACTCTCATGCTGCCCCTAGAATAAAGCTTCTTCTCTGACTAAGATCCTAAAACTTTCCCTTCTTCTCTCCTAATCACTGACTGCAAACTCCCTCCTCTGCTGCAGACTTTCCCTTCCTCCCACTAATCAGCCTGCTACAGCCCAGCTGGTCTTCAGCTGAGTCTCACTCTTCCTCGAGGTGCAGCCAGGTAATATGACTGGATTCTCAGGGCCTATATTAACCCCTTCAGGGCTTCAGTGTGATGCACACCCCCAACATCCTCTTTTCATGCTGTCTCACTGGGACCAGCTGTTCCTCCCTCATCTTCATGCTCTGGCATCTTTAGCAAACTCAGCACCTTTGCCAGGTCCCTTCATCCCCTCATCCCTTTGTACATCACTCTGTAGCAGGGAGACCCAGCTGCAGGCTCCTAAGGGTCTGGGGCAGAGATATGGCCTGAAAGCCCTTATGAGTGTGTGCCAATGACACCCTGGAGATCGATGATTGATCTCGCTCTGGTGCTGTTGATGAAGGAGGCTTGTTTGATCCTAGTCCTTGTGTCCTTCTTGGTTTCATCACTGGAGCAGTTTGTTCCACCTCCACTGCCAATGGGCTTTCAGGTCCAGTGCAGAAGGAGAGCTGGTCAGAGCCTGAGAGTGGTGCCTCAACCCTCACAAATACTGACAGAGAGGGGTGAAATGATTATTTTTCTCTAGTTCCAATTCTTTTTCTTTCTCAAATTGTAGGGAGAACCTCCACCTTCCTTAATACTTTCTACTCCCCCCCAAAAGAATTACTCCCCCACACCCCCTGTAATGCTCCCTGAGTCTCTCCCTGTAGCTAGCCAGCCCTGTAAATAGTGAGAGATGCAGGTAAATTCTTGTGGCATGGAATGCAGTCAGTGGACAGATCTACACTGCCTGCCCTGTTCGGTGGCAGTCGAACTGAGATGAGCAAGTTATTTAAAATCACTTGCATACCTCAGTTTGAATGCCCGACTTGTCCACTGTGCTGAGTCAAAGGAGGTGGCCTCCCTTCCACTCATTGCTACCCTTCTTCTAAATTTCAAGCATCAGACAGTTTGCTCTGGCTCTGAAGTGTTCAGTTCTAGAGGGGTGGCACAGCAGTATTAGTCCAGTTCAGCAAAACAAACAAGGAGTCCTGGGGCACTTTTAACAAATTACAGCCTTCACCTATGCCTACGCCTACTCTAGCAAATATCTACACCTCTAGGCTCCCCATCCCTGAACTGCCAGAGCATTCTGCCCACAAAACACAAGCAGCCCACCAACATTACTTTCTCTGGCTCCAACCTCATGTTGCTAGCATCATTCCCTTTGGGATGCACAAGCTCCAGCAGGTGTGGAAAGCTCTGCACTAGAAAACCCAGCTACACTCCTCTGCTGGCTGTCAGCATGTTTGCTAAGGAGGATGCACTGCAAGGAGTGCAGACCGTTTTATGATCCCTGGCCAGTTGGTCGTCATGTACACTTTGTGGGCAGCTTATTGCCCTGGAACAAATAATGGGAGATAACATCTATTCCCGAGACAAACCTTGTGAACTCCCATGGCCCGGCGTCTGCTGGGAGAGAAGCAGCAGGCAACCACTGTTATTCTAAGCCCTGGCTGATGTGTTTTCAATTGACGGATAAGGATGTGGTTCCCTTTTGGGGCCTGGGTGCACACAATCAAGCTTGCTCTGTGAAATCATTTCAGTCTGTCTCCTCTGGTGCCCATTTGTGATGAAGTGGGGAAACTCTCTTGGGACTGTTTTGGGATGTCATGTGTGGTGCCTCAGTTTCCCTTTCTTTCTGTCCATGTATTTTTTATGGGACCTGGGTGTTTGCTTATTGCAAGGACCACTGGAGAGCGGGTAGGATCTTAAGTAGACCTTATCTGGACCCCAGTCCTCTCCCTACCGGTCACACAGGTTGTGGTTGGTTAAGACCAAAGGGAGGTTTTCCCCTAGCCTAGCCCAGGAAAAAGACAAGGAACTAGGGAAGGGGTCTGATGATGAATGGGGGAGAGAGGGCAGTGCTATGGTGGGGGTCTAAAGGAAGAATCCCCAGAGCATGTCCCGCTCCTCCTGGTGGTCTGATGCTGTAATCTCTGCTAGCCAACCTTCTGTGGGGTGAACCTGAATGACAATAAACCCTTCTGACTTCCATACTGGCTGAGAATTACTTCTGATTGGACAGTGGGGTTCGGGGCCTTGGGCCCCATGGAGGAACTCCCTGAGACCTTCCTGGTGAGGGGAATTCCCACAGGGGAGCTCCAGGAAGAACTGGGGTCAGGCCCTCTGAGCCTGGATTTGGGAGCTGGCTGCATGGTACCATGGAGACCTGAGCTGGACTGGGGCATACTCCACTATGGCAGAGTCCAGATCAGCGGGGACTAGAGAGGACCGAGGCATGATTCCTAAGGAGCTCTGCCACACCAGGGTTTCTTTGGCACACATTCATAAGGGCTTTCAGGCCACATCTCTGCCTTGGACCCTTGGGAATCTAAAACTGGGTCTCCCTGCTACAGAGTGAGGTGAAGGCAGCCTGACCCCAGCAGAAAAGCATTCAGGATATGGAGGCGACAGGGATCTCACACAAAGAGATGAGTGAAAGAAAAGAACCTAACAAAGGTGCTGAGTTTGCTGAAAATGCTAAAGCATGGAGATGGAATAGGAACAGCAGGAAAGCATGTGAAAAGGTGTCAGAGAAGAGGAGGTTGGGAGTGTACATCCCACGGAGGCCCTGAAGGGGCCAGTTATGTTACCTGGCTCCACCTGGAGGAAGGATGAGATTCAACTGAAGCCCAGCTGGGCTGTAGCAGACTACTTAGTGGGAGGAGAGAAAAGCTGCAGCAGAGGAGGGAGTTTGCAGTCAGTGGTTGGGATCAGAGTGGTGGGGTGAGATGGGGAGGAGAAGTTTTGGACCCTAATTAGGAAGGAAGTTTTGGTGTAGGGAAGAAAGGCCTGAGGCAGGGTCCCTAGGAAGGAGTTTGGGGAAACAAATGTAATGAGAGGAGTGTACAGGTCTTGGTGGTTGAAAGCTAAAGTTCTGGTTTCCTAGGGAGTTGGGGCAGTACTTAGGGGATTTTCTGTTATCTCTGAGTATGGAGATGGGCAGGAGTACATTGAAAGCCCTGAGGCAAGGGGGTGAGGAGTAGGGGCCTCGCACTGAGGGCAAAGATCTTTTTGGGTGTGGGGCTCTAAGACTGCTGTACATTGGGCTCTGTGTTATCCTGGGAGGAGTGGACTGAACTGTGATTGGGCTAGAGGGCTTGGTGGAGGGAAAAGAGACCCCTTCCCCCCAGTGACAGAGTGACTATCAGTAAGGGGGTGACAGCCTGAAGGCCAGTTGCTATGCTGTGCCCAGCCATGGTGAGATCACCCCTTTCTTGGGCTCCCTTGGGGTGTGGGGGCCAATGTAGCATCCTGCATTAGGACATTCCCATGGCGATGGGTGGGTGGGGGGGTGCCGCCGCTGTCTGGGAGGGGGGATGTGGGCCGGGGGGGGCGCCGCCGCTGTCTGGGGGGGGCATTGGGCTGGGCCATGACCAGGTTCGTTGCGGCCTTTGACTCGCCTCACACAGCAGTACAGGTTGCTGTCCTCTACTCGCATCTGGGGTAGAAGCTGGAGCTGTCGTGTGAGGGTTTGAAGGGTCGGGGTGGCAGGAGATAGTCAATTGTGACTGACAGTTTGTGGTATCTCAGCAGCCAGGTCAGACTCTTCCCAGGCTGTGTAGATATGGGTGGTCCTGGGTGAGCCATGGTACACCCATTCTGATAGCAGGCTTACCCCATCAGATTTTAAGCAATTCATCCTATGTTTTTATCAGCCTGTGTAAAACACTTGTGATACCAGCAATGTTCCCTCTAAGGTTTGGCGGCTTGTGTGCAAAATTTTCAAGCCATGTGCAAAACTTTTTCTGAATAAAATTTGTGTGCAAACTCACATGACAGAAATTATAGGCATTAATTGAAGTTAAAGTGATTGTAAATAGAATTAATTGTGTTTAATTGAATTTGAATGAATTTTGAATTGAAATTTAATTTTTAAAGGTTTTTATTTAAAATTAATTGTTAAAAAGCTTTTTTTAAAAAAAGGAAGAGAAGGAAGGAGGAGAAAAAGAAAAAAGTAAGAGAAAGGAAGGAAGGAAGCAAAGAAAGAAAGAGCAGGAAAGAAGAGAAGAAGAAAGGAAGGGAGGGAGAAAAAGAAAAAAAGAAAGGAAGAGAAAGAAGGAAAGAAAAAGGAAGGCAAACAAGAAAAAGGGAAGAGAAAGGAAAAAAAGAAAAAGGAAGACAAACAAGAAAAAGAAGGACAACAGAGTCCTGGTGCACTTTTAAAGACTAACAGATTTATTTATCGCATGAGCTTTTGTGGGAGAAAATCCCACTTCGTCAGAAGCTTCAAAGAGTCTGACGAAGTGGGATTTTCTCTCACGAAAGCTCATGCGATAAATAAATCTGTTAGACTTTAAAAGTGCCCTAGTCTTTCTACAATAGACTAACATGACTACCCCTTTGGAAGAAAGAGAAGGGAAGAGAAAGGAAGAAAAGAGAGATGGTAGGAAAAGAAAGGTGGAAAGAAAAAGGAAGGAAAGGAAGGTAAAGAAGGAAAGGAAGGGAAGAGAAAGGAAGAAAAGCGAGAAGGTAGGAAAAGAAAGGCGGAGAGAAGGAAAGAAGGAGGCAGGAAGGAAGAGAAAGAAAAAGGAAGGCAAAGAAAGAAAGAAAGAAAGAAAGAAAGAAAGAAAGAAAGAAAGAAAGAAAGAAAGAAAAAGGAAAGGAAGACAAAAAAGAGAAAGGAGGGAAGAGAAAGGAAGGCAAAGAAGAAGAAGAAGAAGAAGAAAGAAAGAAAGCAGCCGAGGCCACTGGCACCTGAACGCAGCCCCGGGAGGGCAGAGCAGACCACGGCACCGGAGACCGATCCTGGCCCCCTGCTGGGATGCCGAGGCTGTCGGCAAAGCCGACCCGGCCCCGGGCCGGGAAGTCGAGGTGGCCGGTGGGTGGGAGCCCGGGAGCCTGCCCCCGCCGCGGCCACCCTGCTGCTCCGGCCACATGGGGCAGGCAGACAGGCCCGCGCACATGCCCCGGCCCTGAGCCTGCCTGCTCCGCCCTGGGGGCGGGGAGTGCCAGCCCAGAGGCCGGGTTCAGGTTGGGTCTTCGCGGCAAAGCCGCAGCCCCGGGGGTCTGGTGGGGGCTGCCGGCCTGCGGGGGGGGTCCCTCAGTGCTGTGCGGGGGTTGCGACGGCCGCACCCGCGCAGCTTAGAGGGAACACTGGTCGTGGCTAATTTCCAGCACCCAGGACAGTTTCTCAGGGGTGTCTCAGTCCAGTGACCCAACCCCTCCCATGTCACTGACCCTACTGCCTGCTCTACCACCCGCCGAGTACCGATGGGTGGGGGCTCCAATACAAACCGAGGGCAATCGAAATCTGCATGTCATGAAAACTATTTTCCATTGAGGCATCTGTCAAATATATGAGCAGGACCTCATCTGACTACACAGCTGAAAGAAGGCAACCGGCCTCCTTCTCTCTGCCCCAGTGCAAGTAATGAAGACCACTAAAAATGGAAGACATTTCAGCCTCCTATAAGGAGGAGAATATGCAAAATAGGGTGATAGCTTCCACTTTAAATCTGTCTCTCCCTGCCCAGTCTGCACTCGAGAAGACAATCAGTACGCACCCTGTCTGTTCCGGTGCCAGCAGTTGCATTACAGAACCAAGGGAAATGAAACTTTGGGTCCATTTAGTTTTCATTATAGCAGCTTGGGAAGGTGTGTTCCTGCCCGCAACACATTACAGAGGCAGAAGCCTTATTACTCTGTCTGTTTTCTAAGTGTCTCTTTATTCGCAGGTGCCCAATCTCAGCTGGTGGGAGAGTCCGGAGGAGATGTGAAGAAACCCGGGGACTCTCTGCGCCTCTCCTGCAAAACCTCCGGATTTACGTTCAGTAGCTTTTGGATGAGCTGGGTCCGCCAGGTTCCCGGGAAGGGACTAGAGTGGGTGTGTGACATTAACACTGATGGCAGCACCAAGCGCTATGCAGATTCGGGGAAAGGCCGATTCACCATCTCGAGGGATAACTCCAACAACCTGCTGGTATCTGCAAATGACCGGCCTGAGAGCCGAGGACACCGCCCGCTATTACTGCGGGAAGTACACACAGTGACACGGACAGACTTGTGCTAACGCAAAAACCTGGACTGCAGAATCTTCCCACCCCCTTTTGTCCTGTTCCCCACACGGTGGCAGCAGATCCACAAACAATAGGGCGGCAGGTATAGCGGTGAGACCGGCCACAGAGGTGACGAGAACCTGCTATGACGCGTTGAACCTTACCATTCCCTTGCAGTGTCACCCCTTGCGGAGGGCCCGGATCAGTCTAGGGCGCACACATCACTCTGTTTCTGAAAGCAGCCGACTGAACTCCGCCGTCACCCAACTGGCACGCCTGAAGATCGCATTCCAGCCCCAAATGACTTCAGTGGGCGGAGACAAGGAGCCAACCCATATCTTTCTGAAATTTAATAAAGCGCCCAGGGAGATGAAAGACCCCGATCCTCAGACTTTATTTGTGCGGATAACCCAGTGATTGCGTTGCCTGGGATTAGGAGGTCTTTTCGCATTTGAGCTAGAATGGATTCCAAGGAGGTTGGCTGGAATTGCTCAGGGAGAGGATGTGGCCCAGAGAGAAGCAGAGAAACTCGCATATAAGGGTCACGAGGTTCAGAGAGAGCAAGGACTGAGGAATTTCCTGGGTACTGTTGCTTTGGGATTCCCATTTTCCTTGTGAGTCCATCTGACCTTGACCTGATGCACCGTAACCCTCACTTGTAACATAATGCAATATTTTACAAACGATGACATCCAGGCTTTCTAAACCAACAAAGAAGGTAAAAGGGGACTTCTGGCCCGGGGAAGGAACCGAGACCATTTATTCATTCATTGTCTGGAAATCAGCCATCACCGTCTGCCACAAGGTCCTTTGAAATACCAGTGATTTATACAGGGAGGGCAAGGAGACAGAGGGACTGTCGAAGCGGGGTCAGGAAAAGCCAGTCGGAAATTAGAACCATTCTGTCTGCGATAGAGGCAGAAATGCTAGCTTCAACGGTGGGACCTTTAGACAGCGTCTGAGCCATTCACAGCTTTATAAAACTGCGAAGCGAACTCTCCCAGCGATCTCATCTTCAATCATCATGTCTCTATAAACGGGTCTTGTTCCTGGCTGTTGATCACCTGCCAGGAAGTGATTTCACCTGGGAAGGAATCTGAGTCTCTTTAGAAAGGAGATATGCCCACCAAGGACGACAGGTTTCTGTTTAAAACTCTTCCTCCCTTTGCCCAGGCTGCAACCAGACAGACAATCCGCAGCTCCCTGTGTCTGTGCCATTACCAGCCAACCTCTCTGGAGACTCTCTCCCTCCCCCCCAAACACCAGGGAAAATGCAACTTTGGCGCCTCTGAGTTTTCATTGAAGGGGTTTGGGGAAGGTATTCTTTCTTGTTAGTGTACTTTATTTCATGGTCCATTTTCTTTCTTTCTTTTGTCACGTATTTAAAATTTAATTTTTCTCATTCGGTGGCAAATCTCTGTGGGCATCTCTGTGTCCACCACAGCCAAATAATGGGAAAGTAATAAGACCTCAAATATCCTTCTCCCCAAACAAGCACTTTCAAGGCACCTGTTAATTTTTTCCTTCTCAAAAGTGCACTCAGGAAAGCCTCGTACAGTGCCTGGAACTGCACAAACGTACATTATGGCGAAATCTCCTTCCCTCCGACCTCTAGTACAGGCTATAAATCACGTCAGAATTTGTTTGCCTTAAAAGGAGGGGATATGCAAATAAGGAAGAGTTTCTTCTTTAAATCCCTCTCTCACTCTGCCCAGGTTGGAGATACAGCCCACAGTCCCCTGTCTCCTTACAGTTACCAGCCATCCCCGTGAGAACTTTCCCCCCAACACCAGGGAAGATGAGATTTTTGCTCAGTTTGCTTTTCATTCTAGTGGCTTTACGAGGTATTTTATCCCCGGAAATGTGTTGGAAAACTGGAGAGATGTTATACTATTGCAGTTGTAATTAGATTGATTTGTAACCCGTCTTTTCTTTACAGGTGCCTTGACACAGATTCAACTGGTGGAGTCCGGAGGGGATGTGAAAAAGCCTGGAGACTCTCTCCGCCTCTCCTGCAAAGGGTCTGGGTACACTTTCAGCAGCTACCAGATGAGCTGGGTACGACAGGCCCCCGGGAAGGGGCTGGAGTGGATCGCCTACATTGATGTCACCACTGTATATTACGCTGACTCCGTTAAAGGGCGATTTACCATCTCCAGAGACAATCCCAATAGCTTGTTGTACCTGCAGATGAACAGCCTGAAAACTGAGGATACTGCCCGCTACTATTGTGCAAGAGACACATTGAGAGAAACCAGTGTGAGCCGAGACAAAAACCGCCCATTGCAGATAGCAGAGAAAATGCCAGCTGGTTTGAGGCTGACAAGCTGGGCACTGGGTTTGCATGAGGGAGAAGAGTCAGTGTGATCAGCTGGAAACCATTCACATTTACCCTGCTCTTTAAAACAAACAAACAAACAAACACAACTTTAGTGCCAAATGGCAGGAGGACAACAGGAGAGACACCGCTAGAGTAGGATGCAATGCCTAACAGTCCAGAGTGACCAGGAAGAAGCACCATCTTCACTAACATGCTATATTTTCCATTTCATTCATTTGATGAAATTGGGATTGTGCTCAGGAAGCTCATGGGATAGACAAATCATTCCTTTGTCTTTAACAGTGCCACTGAACTCCTTGTTTGTAGTGCACAGGCTGCAGTGGTTCTGGGGTGGGCCCTTCTGGATGAGGCAGAGGAGGTATAATGGGTCCTCAACTTAAATTATATGTGCCAAATGGCAGGCAAAGGAAACCCTCCAATGCATAGTGTGTGTGGTGGGGGGAGGACAAAAGGAAGGTAAAGGAAAACAGGAATCGTGACAGCAATAAAAAGGCCCCCAGGTCTTCTCCCCAAAAATGGTATGCCAATGCCATAGAGCTGTGTAGGTTTTTGTTTATAGGGGTATTCAGTAGAGTTGGGTATATATATCAGACTCACTGCCCTATACTGTCTCATCAGCGTTGGCCTTCTCAATTAATTCATCCAATATGATCACACTGAACAAGTCAATGTATGAATCCATCCATCACCCCTTTCCTTTCATCCTCCCTTCCTGCCTTCGCTTTCTGCATCTCCTCTGTTCTTCAGCCAATAATTTTTCTCTCTTATGGTCTGATCTGAAGTCCAAAAGGCCAATAGAATTGTGTTTACATTGATCAAAATCGACTTTGGATCGGTCCCAGAATTTGTCCACAGCCTCGAGTCATTCAGAGCAGTGATCTATTTGTCCCTTGCAAAGAATAACCAGGATCCCCCAGCACTGTCAGGGGTGTTTCCACCTTACAACCTCCTGTGTCTCTAAAGTTACTAGCCACTCTCCCCCCTAGAACTATGCCCTACAACATCAAGGGAAATGAGACTTTGGGACCATAGGCCACTTACTTTTCATTGCAGCAGCTTTGCAAGGTAATTTCACCCACTCAATGCACTGCAGTGGCAGAAAAAGACTGTGGTGTATTGCAGTAGGTAGATAGACACACAGTGAGGGAGCTAAGACAAATATGTAGGGCTGCAATAGCTTGACAATGGAGATGGCTGCTTGTTGGTGTACTTAAAGTTCCCAAAGCAATAAAATGCTCTAATCTGGGAACATAACTCAGCTAGGCAAAAGATTTTCTTTTCTCTTGAGTGGCATGAAAAGGAAACAATGTTTCAAGAAACTAGACATTTATTGTTCAGCCAGGGCACCGGCCTTCTCCCAAGCTCTAGGAGCCCTGGACCGAGGAAATTTGAGTCAAAATTCTCCTCCTTGTGGACTGGATGCATATTAATATAAAGAAAACTCCAGCTAAAACTCAAAATAACAGAGACTACTTCATAATATTTTTCTCATCCCTGCTTGACCTCCATTCTTAAAATCAGATCAAATCAGAAAAAAATTACTATAGAGTTGGGACATATTCTACATTTGCTCCTGGTGCCAATTCATCAATAAGGGCTCAGGGAGCTCTGTGATTTCTAGGTGAGGATGTTATTATAGGGTGGGATTTTCAAAGCAAGTTTCAATGGGATTTTAGCACCCAACTCCTTAAGGCTCTTGAAAAACCCCAGCTACTGTGAAGACAAAAAGAAACATTGCTTTGAAGTTCATTATTTTGTTGCAATGCAAGCGAGCCAACCGCCATGTGAAAACATAGTGGCGGAGGACCGTGCTACAGGCCTCTTGGAATGATCTCAGCCAAAAACTTTTCTCTGCAATTGCATGACACTATATCTACTGATGGAGCTCAGAGTCTGCCAATTGCAATGAGATCATCACTTACAAAGGAGAGTTATAATTCCATTTTTGTTTCCCCACAGTTAATGTCACAGCAACAGTCCATCACATAATATAGATATTTAATGACAGATATTAATTAGTCATAAACACATCCACTTACCTTACTGTAACACACTCTTTCTCCATTCTTCCACGGGAATAATCCTTGCAAAGTCCTGGTTCAGTGTAGTATTCTATCTATCCTTTTTTGTGACTTTTGTACTTTTTGGTAGCACTAGTGGGGACATATTCAGGCAATCTGCTCTAATTCTCCTAGGGAGATTCTGATATGCAGTGCCGCTTGTACTCCAGCCAATTACTCTCATCCCTGAAGTCAAATTCCAAAGGGGTAGCCATGTTAGTCTATTGTAGAAAGACAACAGAGTCCTGTGGCACTTTTAAAGACTAACAGATTTATTTATCGCATGAGCTTCAAAGCGTCTGACGAAGTGGGATTTTCTCCCACGAAAGCTCATGCGATAAATAAATCTGTT
>ML688419.1:37477-57979 GCA_007922175.1 Pelusios castaneus
GGCCTATAACTGCTTAAGGGCCTTGCACTGGGCCTGTACCTACTACAATAAGGTGGTTCTGACCCAGTCTGGTCCAGCGGTCACCAACCCCAGGGAGTCCAGTACCCTGCCATATACTAAGAATGGGATTCATATTAACAGAACCTGGATTGGAACGGATCAGATGAGGGTGAGATGGAGGTACAGAAGCTGGTCAGCTAGTACCATGAGTAAACTACCATATGTTATTGGCACACCGGGTGACTCTCAGCTTCCTGCGATAGTTCTACTTTCTGCTTACACAGGTACAACCTGAGACCCCAGATGCAACCCTGCATTGCTGAGAGAGGGACACTGGAGCTGGAACCACAATGACTGACCCCATTACAACTAACCGGAAGAGAACCCAGCCTGAGCCACCCACAGACATTGTACCTTAATCCCTGGCACTGCCTTCTCCCCTCTATTGTACTTCAGAAGAATGAATGAAAGTATGTATGGCAGTGGTTCCCAACCTTTTTAGCTCAAAAGCCACAGACATCATTTTTACAAGTCTGAAGGGCCATCAGTCTCTGCCAACAGCCCTCCTCCCATCCACCAGAGGATCCAGAGGGAAGGAGTTCAGAGAAGATCTGATCTCCCATCTCCCTGACTGCAGCAGGGAAACCACAGGATCTAGTAGCCCTGTGCACTCCACCTGCATCCCTAGGCAGTGTTTCCTTCGAATCCAGGTGGAGAGAAAATTAGGGCTCCCCTCCCCTCCCTCTGGCTCCTGCCAGGGTCCCAACCCCATGGACCTAGGCATAGTGCTTTGCCATGTCCCTGCTACAGACAGCTAAAAGAATAATTGCTGGTTTTATATCTAACTTTGTTATTATTCCCAGGTCCTTGGTCCCAGGTCAAACTGATGGAATCTGGAGGCTTATCAGTGGACTAGGGAAGCAAACAGTCATTTGGGGTCCGCGCTGAAGACTTGCAGGTACTATGAGGAGCTGGTTGAGATTCTTGGCAATGACCTGACCAGCATGCTGCCTCAGACTTCAACACCTGTGAGGCGGGGTGTTTCTACCCCCCAAAAAAAACATTTGGGGCACACAGGTCCTGGGCCCCCTGTGGCATCCCAGATCCCCATGCATCCCCAGCCCCAGGTGGATCTGGCTGCTCCCCCCAGGCCCTGGAGCTGAACTATGGGTCAAGCAGGTCGGGCCAGGCTGGGCCCAAGCTGAGCTCCCAGGCCGGGCCGGGCCTGAGCTGTGCCGCTGGGCTCAGCACCAGGCCACACCAAGCCTCAGGCCATGCCAAGCCCCAGGCCGGGCCCAAACTGTGCTGCCACGTTGATGTCCGGGCTGAGCCCAAGCCACATCACTAGGCCAGGCCCGAGCCACACCACCAGGCTGAGCCTGAGCCCTGAGCTGGGCCCCAAGCCAGCCTCAAGACGGGCCACACCGCCAGCCGGGCCTCGAGACGGGCTGTGCCGCAGATTGCCCCACCCCTGCCCAATTCCTGAGGCTTCCCCCCAGCAGCAGCACTTACCTGCTGTGTAGTGGCGACTGGAGCTGCCAGACATGATGGGGGTGGGCGTGGGCAGAGTCCGGCTGTTTATACTTCCCGCCCTGCTCCACCCTAGGCTATGTGCCTGGGAGTGGAGCAGTGCAGGAAATTTAAAATGGCCCTGCTGGCTCCAGCTGCTCAGCGGGACTTGGGACACTGCTGTGCACATTCAGGGCATGTGCCACCTGTGCCCTATTGATACAAATTCTTTGCACCCACCAGTATTAAGCAATAACAATTTTAAAAATAACTTCTCTGCATCTAAAAATAATTCCATAAAAATGTGGTTTCATCTTAAGTTCAAAGTGGTAAGAAAAGATAAATTCATTTTAGGCAGAAGGTTTGGTTATAAATTTAGCATTTAAAATAGTGTTGCCTAGAAAAAAAATGTATTTTTAATTTGGCAGGGGAACACACTTGGAGGTTGGCTGTGGGAAAGGGATTGCCAATGTGAAAAGTTTGAGAACCACTGCTTTAGGAGGTGGTACAAAGCTTGGTTCATTGTCCCTTGTAAAGTGATTTCAGCTTTTCAGATAGAAGATGCTATGGAAAAGTGAGGCCTGATTTTATCAATCACAAGTCATGGTGTTTTTAATGCCATCTCCCCTTTTCTATCTATGTTTAAGTAACATATTTCCAGTTACTTCAACCAGCACCCGAGCTATTGGCAATGCTACAGAAGTCATATACTGGTGAAGTCTTCATTATAGCCTTGTGTATGTTAGCATTTTTTAGGAAAGTTCCCACCCAGGATAAGACCAGTGGAAACCATATGGTAGATAAGTTCCAAAGGGGTTGCTGTGTTAGTCTAGTTCAGCAAAACAAACAAGGAGTCCTGTGGCACTTTTAAAGACTAACAGATTTATTTATTGCATGAGCTTTCATCATCATACTTGAGTTAATGAGGCAGGGGAGCGGGTGATCTGATGGTCTTGTGTTATGCAATGTTTTCTAGTGTGTGACAATAGTTGTTATAGACATAAATGCCATATAAAATTATAAATATTTTTAGGGTGCAATAACCGATGCATGCGGTACTGAGAAGTGGTTGCAAATGCCTATCTGGGCTGGGGCCCACACATACATGAAGGGGGTCCAGACAATACAGGAGAGGGGCCCGGAGATCAGGAGGGTTCCAGGGCCTGTCAAATTATACTTTAACCACTGGAGCTGTGGGCACAGAAGGTCACCTGGAGAATGCACCATAACTTGTGGTAGCCAGTCCCTCCCATCACCAACGAAGGAAGAAAAGAGCCAGTTGCATCACTACAACTTCCATGGTGGATTTCCCAACTCCAAATTGATTGGCAGCTGACCAGTAGCAGTCTGGGGTTACAAGCTTCCACAGAGCAATGGCCACCCACTTTTCCACTGTAAGAGCTACTCTCAAGCAAGTATTCATATGCTCCAGTGCCAGGGTGCATTTTCCTAGGAGAAAAATATTCTGTTTAAAATGAATGCATGAAGACTACCCAACATATGAATTTTCTGGTTTTCATCAAAATACAAGAGGCAGGTATGTGACCCCCTGAGGTTCCACTCGTGTCCTACCCACATAGGCTATGTCTACACTTACCAAAGTTAGTTTGAATTAATGAATTTGAACTAACTAATTCAAACTAATTTTAGTTCATTTGAATTAACTTAATTCAAACTAGCATGGCCCCACTGGAATTTTAGTTCAAACTAAGCAAGTGCCATGCAGGGCACTTGCTTACTTCGAATTAATCAGTTGCATTAAGCTCAATGTGCCAGTTAGTTTGAACTAAGCAATTAGTTCGAACTAACATGGCCACATTGACTTAATTCGAACTAGCTAGTTCGAATTAAGCGTTAGTTCGAAAGGTATAATCAAATTTATTAGTTCGAATTAAGGAAGCCCTTAATTCGAACTAATGAAAGCCTAGTGTGATCAAGGCTTAAGTTAGTTTGAATTAAGCTTCCTTAATTTGAACTAACTTGCCAGTGTAGACATGGCCATATATTCCAATGACTTTGAGATGATGTCCACATTAAGATCTGTCCCTTTCATTTGAACTATAGATGAAGACATTTGTAAATACTACTATTTCAATATTAGGGTGAGCTTGGTTAAGTCACTTGGAACCAGATATTAAAAGGTATTCAGGTTCCAAAGAAGGAGATAGGCACCTGATGAAATGCTGAAGGCTCCTAAACGCCATTGAAATCAAGAAGTAATGAAAGCTTGGAAAGTTTTGTAGATCCCATTGGGTGACTTCCTTCATTTCAGGGCATTTAAACACCTTTTTAAAACCTGTCCCTTGTTGTTTGGGTTTTTGCTTTGCAAAAAATAGAATTTCTTCACATCACTGTCCTGTTGTGAGGCTAAGTAAAGTAGAAATGGTGAAATGGTGACGCTATGATAATAGGTGTTCCAAAACAGCCAATTGGCAAACACAAGAGCTGTATTTAGCATCATCTTTAGCAGAGTGTCAGGTGAAAGGCTCGGTGAAGTCGAAAGAAAGCTTCCCATTGAGTTCTATGGACTTTGAGTAAGTCCCCAGAGCCATAAGAAAAGACTTGCCCATGTTCCTTTAATCACAAGGGAAGAAAATTTGATGCTCAAGGAAGGAGTTTCTCTCTTATCAGGAGTGGAATATGCAAATAGAGGTGATTGTTTCCCATTTAAATCTCCCTGTCTGTCCCAGCAACAGCCAGACAGATGCATTGCAACCTGCAGTGTCTGTGCAGTCACCAGCTACTCCACTGAGAACTTTCCCGTCCCACACCAGGACAATGAGACGTTGGCTCCTTTCACTTTTTCTTGTGGCGGCTCCAGAAGGTATCTGCTCCCCAAAAATTCCTTCTACATTCACTTAAATATATTTTTCTAATGCGCTTTTAAGGCTCCTCTTCTCCTGCTAACTGAATGAGAATATGTTTTCTGTGACTAGTTCCTTCATTGGTCTCCTCTCTATCCTGTTTCCCACAGGGGCCCGGTCACAGGTTGTTCTGACCCAGTCAGGTCCAGAAGTGAAGAAGCCCAGAGAATCCACTCAGCTGAGATGTGCTGTGAGCGGGTTCTCACCTCTACTATCATATGAGCTGGATCAAATGGGAACCTGGGAAGGGGCTGGAGTGGCTTGCCAGCTACTATGATCCCTCTGATAAAGACTATGCCTCATCCATCTGGGGGCTACTCACAGCCTCCAAGGACAGCACCAGTTTCTACCTACAAATGACCAGCCTGAAAGCTGAAGACACCACCGTGTATTACTGTGCGAGAGACAGAGTGGCGGGAAACTGGTCTGAGCCAAGACAAAAACCTCCGGCTGCAATCATTAGAGAAGAAGCGTGTTGTTGGGGGCATTCAAGTTCTGTAAATGAAACTGCGATCAATTATGAGGTGATCAAACACCAACAAATCCTTCCTACTTTTATTATTATTCTTTAGTTTTACTGAAGATTTAAGAGTTTATGCATGACAGAAAATTCTGATTTGGGGCCCTTCCTCTTCCTTTCCTCTCCAGGGGACACATTCTGAGCCCAATCACTGTCTCCCTGATTGTCCTAGATTCATACATTTAGGGTGCATCTACACTTAAAAATTAAGTTGACTTAAGCCTGTTCTTAAAGGGCTCCAGGGCTCCCCCACTGCTCTCCCTGCCAGGATGGCTGGCACAGGCAGAACCTGGCGGCCCCCCCCCACAGGGCAGGACAGAGCTCTGCCCACCCTGCTCCTATGCCCTGCCAGTGTCCCTGTCCTGCTCAGCCCCCATTGTATCAGGGTTCAAGGGGGCAAACGCTGAGCCCCTTGGCACTTGGCAAGGGATGCCTCCTCCGCCACCATGGACCAGTCCCAGGTCCACCTAGCCTCTACAAGTCTACTTAGGCGTCCAGTGTGGATACTCTAAGTCAATTTGGCAGGGTCCCCTTTAAGTCGACTTAATTTTTGAGTGTAGACATGCTAAGTCGACTAATTTAGTCAAGTGTAGACATAGCCGTAGAGGCCAGAAAAGTGCAGTGTGATAAATTGGTCCGACCTCCCTTATAACACAGGCATAGATCCTCAACCTCAGCCGTTCAGGTTCATGCTAGCACCCTTCTAATAGCCATGCAGTGATTAGCGTCACCCTGTCAATGAAAGCAGGAAGACAGAGATTTCTCAGCTTTTGACATTATAACTTATCACACTGGTTTCACTGGTTTGTTTTTATTGTTGTTTTTGATTTGTTTTGTTTTTCAGGTGAATAATATTTCCACCAAAGTCATCTTTTAAAGCAGAAAGAACATTTTTCCTGGGAGAAAATGATACTGGTTAAATAAATAAATAAACAACCCCCCAAAATGTTCATTTTCTGCTTTTAATCATAATACAAAGGAGAGAGGAGAAAGAGAGCTAGGAGGGCTGGAGAGACCACTTTTCCGTTTACCAAGAGGTGGCAGCAATGAGGAAAACAAGACAGTCAAAGGCTATGTCTGCACTTGTTAATTTAGGTCGACTTTAGCTAAGTCGACTTAACAAAGTTGACTTTAATTTGACTTTGTTAAGTCGACTTAGCATGTCCACACCATTTTAAGTCGACTTAGGGGGGGAAACTTACAAAGTCGACCTAGAGAATCCACACTGGATGCCTAGGTCGATTTCTAGGAGCTAGGTGGACCTGGGAGAGGTCCACGATGGCGGGGGGGCACCCCTTGCCAATTGCCGGGGGCTCAGCCTTTACCCCATTGTACCTGGGTATAATGGGGCAAAGGGGCCCTGGCAGGGCATAGGGACAGGGTGGGCAGGGCTCTGCCCTGCCCTGTGGGGGAGCATGCCAGGCTCCCCCTGTGCCACCCCTCTGGCAGGGAGGGCAGTGGGGGAGTCCTGGAGAGCCCTAAGTCGATTTAGGGCTACTCTGCATCCACTTTGGCTTGAGTCGACTTTAGAAAGTCGACTTAAGCCTAAAGTTGACTTTAAACTAGGTTTAACAAAGTCGACTTAATTTTCCTTAAGTCGACTTAAGCAGCTTGCTTAAGTCAACTTAAGGAAAGTGTAGTGTAGACGCAGAGTAAATTAAATCGACTTAAGCAAGCTTAAGTCGACTTAATTTACAAGTGTAGACACACCCTTAGGGACTGGACTAAAAAGGGGCTCTGGGGCTGGAAAATCATCAATTTTCAACTTAGTGTTTACACAAACTCCTCTGTTGCACAGATATGCACTTTGACTCTGGCAACCCCTCTGAAACGGGTGAGAAAATTCACCGGGAAAATTTTCTAAAAGAAAAGCAGTCATAAGTGACATCCTGAGATCCCACTCATGTCCAGTCTATGTGGAATCCAATGACTTCAAGATGAAGCCAAAATTAAGGTCTTTCTCTTCAACTTGAGTCATAGATGAAGACATTCACAAATGCTATTGTTTTAAAATAAGTGCTGCTGTGCTAGCTTGGGTAAGTCACTCTGAGCCAGATATTAAAGAATATTTAGGTTCCCAAAGATGGACATAGGCACATGATGAAGTGTAGATGGCTCCTAAACATCTATGAACCCAGGAGGCTTTGGAGGCCTAGACACTTTTATAGATCCCTGGGTGCCTTCCTGCTTTTCAGGGCACTTACATACTTTTAAAATCCTGCCTCTAGGTGCTTGAGTTCTTGATTTGTTTAAAAACAAACAAAAAAAAAACAAAAAAAAACATTTCTGTACATCAGCGATGTGTTGTGAGGTTAAATACAATAAACACAGTGAAGTGCTGAGACTCAATGCTAAGGGGGGCTCCCAGGAACACCTGAAACAGATGGACAGCGAATAGAACTGACGTCTGCAGTGATATTGTTAGCGGAGTGTAAGATGCAGTGCTCAGTGAAGTCAGAGAAAGAATCTTGAATCAGAGCAAGAATAAAGATGTGCCTATGTTCTCTGCACCCCACAAAAAGAAATTGTGGTGCTCAGGGAAGGATTTTGCCTCTTGTAAGGGTAGGATATGCAAATAGGGTGTCTGCTTCTTGTTAAAATCTCCCTGTCTGTCCCAGTGACATCCGAACAGACCACCAGCAGCCCCCTGTGTCTATGCAGTTACCAGCTACTCTGCTGAGAATTTTCCACTCCAGCACCAGGACAATGAGACTTTGCCTCCTTTTACTTTGCCTTCTGGCAGCTCTGGAAGGTATTTGCTCCCAATAAATGCCTGGATGGGCACATGTTACCGGTTTTCTGCAGGGATATACATATATTTTGTGGGGTGCTTTTTAATGCTCTTTTTCTCCTGTTAACTAAGAGGGAATATGTTACATATGACTGGTTTCCTTATGGTTTCCTTTTCTTTCTGTCTTTTCCCACAGGGGCCTGGTCACAGATTGTTCTGACCCAGTCGGGTCAGGTAACAAAGAAGCCCAGAGAATCCACTCAGCTGAAATGCGCCGTGAGTGGGTACACAGTCTCCGCCGATTACATGGACTGGGTCAGACAGGCACCTGGAAAGGGACTGGAGTGGCTGGTCCACTACTGGAAACCAGGGCAGACCGACTTTTACTCTCCTACAATAAAGGGGCGATTCACTGCCTCCAAGGACAGCTCCAATTACTACCTACAAATGAACAACCTCAAAGCCGAGGACACCGCCGTGTATTACTGTGCCGCACGGAAGTCGTACACACAGTGAGGGGAAAGCAGTGTAAATTCAGACAGAAACTTCAATTTGCAGAGACTGGGGATGGGGAACAATTTCCTAGGGGTGGCGCTTTCTGTCCACAGCCATGATAAAGAAACAAATATGTTTCCCTTACAGCTGTCACAGAAGAGAGAGGCTCGACTGATTTCCTGGGCTCCTGGGAGGCAGGAAGCAGATGGTCATGGATACATCTTAGTGAAGAAGGAGCAGATGCATCTGCTCTCCCTCCGGTGCTCCCCCTCACTCAGCATGGCTTTCTTACGAAACATTTAACTCCTTTCTCCCCATGTATGGAGAAGCTGAGTGCCCGAGGGAAAATGATGGACTGGACTGGCGGGGTGACTAATGTACAGGTGACCTTCCCCCTCAGCCCATGGATAATTCACTGGGGGTGAAATTCACCCCTGCGGGGAGGGGCTGTCAGAGGGGCTTATGGCCTTATTGAGTCACACCAGAGGAAATTCCTAACTCCTTGCATCAGTTTGAAGTGCACAACTTGATATCCCCCTGCCATTTACACTTCAGCCTGTACTAGTTGGGTGGAATATAGGCCTGTTTTCATGTACACTCCACAACACCTCTTAAAACGTAAGTATAGTGGCATTTTGGTTTCCCTGTACTAGCTCTGTACTGCCAACAGACAGATGGGGGGGGGGGGGGTATAGGGAGGAATTCCAGATGAGGCAAATGAGCAGAGACACAAAAAGAATAACCAGACTGATGAGCTTTCCCAGGGCACAGGGCACAAAAAAACAAAATTTTGAACCTTAATCATCAGAAGGAATATGAAATAGACAGGAAAACATTTCCCTAGCAAAAACAATCCCCCTAAATCTACAAGGGACACCAATATTCTCCACAAAAAGTCCTGCCTCACAGCAAAAGGGGGAGTTTTTGAAAAAATAGAAATACTTGTTAGGTCCTGTGATATACTCCACTTCTTACTGTGCAATTTTATAGTGAGATATTAGGTGCTATGATATACTGTACCCCTTATAGGGTGATTTGTGTATCATTCAGGTCAGTGTCACTGCTATGGTACCTGAGTGACCCCAAATTATGCCACCATTTTTATGGCTGACTTAGAACAACACTTCCTCAGCTCTTGTCCTAGGAAAGGAGGCCATTGAGAAATTCCATTGATATTTCAACAATTTCCACCCCACCATCAATCTCTTCCTAAACCAGTCTACACAGGAAATCCATTTTCTGGACACTATAGTACAAATAAGTGAAGACCACATAAAACCCAACCTATACCAGAAACCTATTGACTGTTACATGTACCTACATTGCTCCAGCTTCCATCTGGGACACATCACACAATCCATAGTTTGCAGCCACCTAAGCTATAATTGCATTTGCTCTGATCCTTAGACCAGGGCCATTCTTTGGTGGTTGGGGGGATGTGGGTACCCCTCGGCCAATTGACCCTGAGCCCCACTACCCCCAAAGGATGGCCCTGTCTTAGACAGAGACAAACACCTTCAGGATCTCTACCAAGCATTCTTAAAACTACAATAACCACTCAGGGAACTAAAGAAACAGATTGACAGAGCCAGGAGGATACCCAGAAGCCAAATACTACAAGATAAGCCCAACAAGGAAAACAGCAGAATGACACTGGTCATCACCTATAGCCACCAAGTCAAACTTCTCCAACACATCATCAAAGATCCACAACCTATCTTACAAGATGAACACTTTTCTTATTTACTTTAAAGAGATAAGCTAGAATTTTATCTCCCTAGATGTGTTTGAGAAAGCCTTGCAATCCACTCTTTTCTGTACCTTTATATTTAAAGCCTATGTGCTATCTTTTCCATTTCATTCATCTGACAAAGTGGGATTGTGCCCACAAAAGGTCATGTGACAAATAAATTTGTTAGTCTTTAAAAGTGCCACAGAACTCCTTGTTTGTTTGTCTGATATAGACTAACACGGCTATCCCTCTACAACTTGGTTGATAGCAATCTTCAACTACTTGAAGGGGTGCTCCAAAGAAGAGGGAGGTAGGCTGTTCTCGATGGTAACAGAGGACAGAACAGGGAGCAATGGTTTCAAATTACAGCTGGGGAGGTCATGGTTGGATATTAGGAAAAGCTTTCTCACTAGGAGGGTGGTGAAGCATTGGAATGGGCTACCTAGGGAGGTGGTAGAAGCTCCATCTTTGGAGATTTTTAAGGCCCGGTTAGACAAAACCCTGGCTGGGGTGATTTAGGGGGAGTGGCCCTGCTTTTTAGCAGGGGGTTGGACTAGATGACCTCATGAGGTCCCTTCCAACCATATTATTCTATGATTCTATGAACTTGTCACCCTTATAGTGTAACTGTGTATTGTCTAATACAAACTATGTCAAGTAAGACAACAGAGTCCTGTGGCACTTTTAAAGACTAACAGATTCTGTTGTCTTTCTACAATGACTAACACGGCTACCCCTTTGGAATATGTCAATTAAGGTGTTTTTGGAATGCTCAAGACATACTGAACATTATTTTTATGGTAGCCTATTTCCTGCAATGTCACACATGTACAGATAAGAAACTTTGCTATGTCTTATCCACAAGTGTGTGTCTCAAATGACTTGAATAGACCCTGACAGACACAAATCTGAGGGTTCACATCTAGCAGAGGCATGCAAAACAGGAAAAATGGAATGGTCTGAGCACATTAGGGAATGTTCATTTATCTAAAGTGAAGGAAATCATGCCCATTGCCGGACATGGCTGTCGAGAAAGCTTGTTAAAAGAAAGAGGCATTTGTGTCTCTTGGGCTATGTCTACACTTGAAAAGTGAAAATTAGAAGATAGTGAAAGATTTATTATCTTCCCTGTCCCAGCTCCCTTTCTTATGATTTCAGCTAGAAATGTAACCAACAGAAACTATCTTCTCTCTCCTGCATAAGAGCCTTGAAAGAAATACATTTACCAACTTTCCCACCCCTCTCCTCCTTGCAAAATGCATGGTCAGTAATATTATGGGCATTGTGATAAAAGTAACATGTTGCGAGTTAAACGCTTGCACACTGCTAACCAAACCAGTAAACAAGTAAACAGAGGCAGGACTAATTATATGCATGATGTAATCAGTATTTGGGTGTTGAGGTCACCAAATAAGGGTCTTTGGAATACTGTCAATCTTAAATGTATGACCCATGTATTATCATACTGCTCTGGATAAAAGAGCTGTAATACCCCCTCCTCGGTGCTCACTCGAGAAGTTGAGACAATGAGTGGTTAATAAAGGGTACCATTTGACCCTTCTCCTCCTCCAGGACAACCTGTTTGTATTTCTTTCCAACAGAGTTAAGGAACTGCTTAAGTCGACTTAATGAAAACTAGGTGTGGACACAGCTTAATTTAAGTCAACTTAAGCTTCCTTAAGTCAACTTAAATTGCCAGTGTAGACATAGCCTTGGAACCCATCTTCTAAACCAGGAGTTCTCGATCTTTTTTCTTTCATGACATAGTTGACAGTAGAAGCCAACTATAGGAACACAGAAGCTCCCTTCTGCCACCCTTGAAAAAACCAGCCCCCGTGGGTGCTTTCAGTGTCAGCACAAAGAACATTAGCCCCTCTACTGAAAAAAAAAGCCACTTCCAGGAGTTTCAGTGATGGCTTTTTCCCCCTTTTTTGATCCCCATTGCCTGCCACCTCTCGCTGCCACAGTGGGGTTCTACGGCAGCGCTGATTCTATCATTGCTGAAAGCTGCTGCTTCCCTGGACTCTATCGCAGCCCCCACTACTTCCCCCCACCCCGAGCCATGTCCCCTGACCCCCCAGTACCCATCAACCACTGCCACAGCCCACTCCTTTTTCCCCCAAATCCCTGCCCCCCACTGTTACCACTTTCACTTCTTGCCAGCTGCATCCCCTGCTCCCTGCAGCCGAGGCTACGGTGCTCTGGAGATCCTCCGTAGTCTTGTAAGCCCTAGTGCTGCTGCCACCAGCTCCCCTTCTCCTGCTCCCAGGCTTAGCAAGGTGAGGAAAGCCAGCAACGGTGGCGCGAGGGCTGGGAGCGCTCCAAGGGCTGTGAGGGTCTCTGGAGCAGCACAGCCTCAGGAGTGCTGCTAGCACGATCACCGCCATCTTGCTTTGCCTTGCAGTAGGGCTGAGGACAGTGCAGCTGATAAGGTTTGGTGACACACCTCCTGGCTCTCCTGACACAGTTTTGTGTGCCAACACAGTGGCTGGGAGATGCTGTTCTAAGCAACATCAAGGACACTGACTTATGGAGTGTGGGGGCTGCCCTGGCTGCAGAGGTCATCTCAGCCAGTTGCTGGTTACCTAATATCAAGGACTGAAAAACTACTGAAATATTAAGCTTGGTTTAGGATGTGAGTTACCTTTTCGTTAACTGTGCTCCAATCGTTGAGTGATATTAATCTAATTTACAACCCGGTAAAATCTTGCTGTAGTCAATACACTTTTTTGTTTCCTTTAAAGCAGCACATGTGGACTGAGTGTGTTCAGGCACTTTCCTTGGAGTGACAGATCTGATGCATATCAATTTCAATAATAAATGGATGCACAAATGTAAATGAACTTCCAGGATGCGGTGTACAGCACTGAACCCTGCATGAATGTAGTTTCTGGGGTTACATCTGGGTCTGGGGGTGTTTGCTGAGAATCACTCCTTTGAGCAGCTGGCCAGAGGTGCCCATTCTCTTCACTGGGAGCTAGTTACTCACAGTAAATTGGGTGTGGGTTGACCCAGAAGTTGGTGGTCCACACAGCAAAGCAAAGTGAATTTGGGCCATGGGGTGAGGAACTGGGTGACATAGCTACACACTAGTCCAGATTACAGGGTGGAATGTCACATGTACCCAAAGGCCATTCAATTTCAATGCGCATAGCATGCCTAACTTCCCTGGGTGTCTTTGAAATATGCAGCAGGAAAAAAAAAATCTTGTATATCCACAGCATAAAAGTAACTAAATGATTCTTTTCTTTCTCACCTTAACTTTATAAAGGCTATGTCCCATATTTTATAAATGGTCATAGTGCTGCCATGTGTGGCTTCCCTTAATGATAGACGGCTGTAGCTTCTAACCAGAAGAGGCTGCTGACTAACGTCAGAGTAATTGATACTTAACCTGTCTTCTTTGGCAGATGCTCAGTCCCATCTTCTGGGAAGTGTCTGGAGTGGTTTCCCTTTTATTTTATTATTGTCTATTCTTTTTGGCAGATTAATTAGCTTCATGGTATAGCAACAGCACTGAGTAATCAGTTATTATGACACACAGTAAAATAATCTGAATAAACAGAAAAATAGACATCACAGTGCTATCATCTGGCCGACTTTCTTTCTTATCCCATTCACGCACCTCAGTCTCCAGGTGAGCAACACTAGCCTCATGTTTCAGGATGGTGTCTGCCAGCTTCAGGGAGAGAAATGCATTACGGAGCTGATCCAATGACCACTGCAATCCATTCCGAGAGCTTTTCTGACTTTGTTGAGCTTTGCATAAGGCTGAAAAGAGAAGAATCGATACAAGGTCAGAGCCCCACTGAGATGACACCTGGAAGATTCATGAATTCTAAGGTTGCTATCCCCAACTGAGAAAAGATCCTCTCCTGGTCCGTTTATTCAGCCATTAAAACCTTGGAATTACAAGGGATCTTTTTACACCTGGGGTCTGCAACCTGTGGCTCCAGAGCTGCCCCCTTGAGGTTCTGGGCTCCAGCGGCCCTTCTTCCCCTGCCACCAGTGGACCCTCTGGGGGGCTTGTATCTGGTTCCGGGCTCTTCTCCCTTCTCCTCCACCAAGGGACGCTGCAGCAGGTGCCCTGACCCAGCGACCCCCCTCTCCGGAGGCTACACCCATTGTGGCTCTCAAAACACTTGGTTATTGAAGACCTTTTTTTAAATGGCTCTTCTTATCTTTTAGGTTCCTGACCCCTGTAAACCTATACAATGAGATAAAGAACCAGGCACCCAGCCAAATGAAATTTCAAGCTGATTTAAGAGAGTTATTCATCTCTACATGTATTCGGTACCCAACAACAATCAGTCAGTAATAAGCAAAAATGAATAAGGGAGAATCCTTTCCAGTTATCGATAAGCCATTTTCAATTATTGATTATTAATAGCAAATCAACAGCCTAGACTGGAATGCTGAAAAACAAATCTCAACATGATTCCCGATATATAATTTGAGAATGGGAATTTAAGCATGATGTTCACTTGCAAAGAGATCCTTTTGTCAAACGTCACTGAAATCTAGAAATCAGGCTAGAAATGTGTGTCTATTATAAGGAGGGAGATATGCAAATGATGATGACACTTTCCTGCTCAAATCTTTCACTTTCTGCTCAGGAGGGACCCATAGAGAAAATCCACAGACAGCTGTCCCTGAGAATTTTTCCATCAAATATCAGGAAAAATGAAGAAATTTTCTCTCTCCAAATCCACTAGGCAAACAGGAGTCTATTGTTATTTTTCTGCAATCACATTAATACATTTTGTAAAGTGCTCTTTCCTATTATTTTATCCTGTTAATGAAAGGAGAAGGTCTTTCATGCTCCCTGTTCCCTCTTTCTTTCCCCCTCCCCTCTTCCTACAGGGGCATATGGGCAAAGATTGTGTTGACCCAGTCAGGCAGACTAATTACCAGCTATTATATGTCACGCATCAGACAGGAGCTGGGAAAGGGGCTGGGCAGATACTACATAGCTTCAGCTGGAAATTTCAGCTCTTCTGGCATCTGAAAGACAGATATGGAATTGCTGTGTGAGAGACGGAGTGCAGGTAGTCCAGTTTCTGAGCTCATACCAAAAACCTCACCCTACAGAGATGGAGAAAGTGTTTTCCTGGTGATGGTGCTCACCCTCCACAGTCAGGAGAACAGACAAAAATATCTCCTCTCATCCACATCAGATATAACTGTAACAGGAGAGAGAGGCTCTTCTGAGTCCATATCCCCCGGCGAACACAGGAAGCAGATGCCCAGGGGGTATTGAACTAAGCAGGAAGAAGGAGCAGGTGCATCCGCCCTTGCTCTATTGAAGCCCCCAGTAATTAATTGGGGCTTTCTGATCAGACACTCTCCATTCTAAGAAGTTCCAAAGGGATTATTTATCTATTTACATGACACAGTTTCCATTCCATGAGTCTGCTGAAGTTGGATTTGACCAATGGAAGAACATATGGTAAATAGACTCATAGACTCTTAAGTTCAGAAGGGACCAATATGATCACCTAGGCTGACCTCTTGAACAATGCAGGCCACAAAACCTCACCGACCCATTCCTGTAATGAACCTCTAACCTATGACTGAGTTATTAAACTCTTCAGATCATAATTTAAAGACTTTTAAGATACAGAGAATCCACTAGCAAGTGAGTCATGCCCCATGCTACAGAGGAATGTGTAAAATCCCCAGACCTCTAGCCAATGTGCCCTTCCCAACACCAAATATTGAGATCATTTAAACCCTGAGCAGGTGGCAAGTCTCACCAGCCAGTCACCCAAGAATGAATTCCCCATAATAACTCAGAACTCACCCCATCCAACCTCCCTTCTCAGGCCACTGTCACGTCCATCACCAATAGACAAAACTCAGTCAATTGCCAAATTTGCTATTCCTTAATACTATCACAGGACTCCTTGTTTCTTTTGTTCTCCAGTCAAAAACTCCCTCTTTTTCCCGCTAGAAATAGAAGAAGAAGCTGAGTCCTTAGTGAAGAGCAGTAGGAATAACTGGAACAGCCTGGATAACCTGCAAGTGACCATCTTCGCCAGACCATTGGCAATTCTCTATGAATGAAATTCGCCCCTTCACTACCAAGCACTAGGTGTGAGATTTATCCTATCCCTGCTGCACAGTCCCTTTTCATCAAACTAAGCTAGGAGCAGGGGTTAAACTTTAAATGCCGTTCTGGGGCACGCAAATTTTGCCGGCCAGCGTTCCCTGGCCCAGGAAACCAGAAAACTCCAGCGGAATGCATGTTCTGCTCTGCCCTGCAGGCAGGCTGCTGCTCAGCTGGGAGCAGCAGCTGCAGCAGGGCTGGGGAGTTTTCAAATCTCCTGCCCTGAGCATGGTCCGGATGCCCCTGCAGCTCTCTGGCCAGGTAAGTTGGGGGGCTGGGCAGGGGAGTGCTGGGGAGCTGAGACCAGGAAGGCTGGGCAGGTTGGGGAGCTGGTGTGGGGTGGGCAGGCCGGGGGCAGTGTTACCTCTAAGGTGCGTGGCCTCCCAATGGCCATCGCACACCTGCACAGGCTTCCAGGACCCCCGTGCAAAGCAGCAGCCTCCTGCCCCTCCCCCCTGCACCCGGTGGCTGGGCTACTCTGGGGCTGCCGCTTTTCCATGGCAGCCCCAACTACGCCCCCAAGCTCGAGCCCGACAGCAGAGCTCCTTCGCGGCAGCCCCCACAGCCCCCCTCCACCCACCCAAGAGCAAGCCTGGCAACTGGGCTTTTCCGGTGCTGCCTTGTGGGTTTTCTTTTCTTTTCTTTTCTTTTCTAATTAAAAAAGTCTTTAAAAATTAATTTTAATTAAAAACCTTTATAAAACCTTTTTTTAAAACCTTTATAAAATTAAATTTCAATTAAAATTAATTCAAATTCAATTAATTAAAATGTAAACCCAATCAATTTCAATTATAATCATGTTTAATTCAATTAGTTATTTTTAATTTTTTTTTTAATTAAATAAACTGGGTGGTCCTTCAAGGTTTTAAAATCTGTATTTTGGTCCCTCAGCCAAAAAGATTGGAAACTACTGATTTATAATGCAAAATTTTAAGTGTGTTCATTTGCTTATTCTTTGTCTTTCTAATGATACTGCTATCATGGGGGGGGGGAGGAGGGGAAGGGGAGTCCTGTAGCACATTTAAAGACTAACAAATGTAGTTGTTAATTTGTAAATTTGTTAGTATTTAAGTGCCACAGGGCTCCTTGTTTGTTTGACTGATCTAGACTAACACGGCTACCCCTTTGGATCTTGAATGGAAGTAATTTTAAAAGTAAACATGTGTTTTATTCAGGCCCCTAGAAAGATGTCATAAGGCTGCCCAGCAGCGCTGTCTCTAGTTCTAATAATAACTCCTCGTATGAAAAGATTTCAGTGGCATGTCCTTTGGGCCAGTATCCTAGTCCTCATGTGGCCCTGGTGGAGATTTGAGTTTGAGACCCCTGTCCTAGTGTTATTAGGATAGTATGCATTTAACATCTTTTATATGAGTGATGGTCATTCACCATCCAGACATTATTTGACAGCAGTTAAATGGTGTTGATGTGGGTCGTATTTTGCATACAGATGTTGTTTGTGCTGACATAATAGACCATTTATCTGTGGAACTGAAGCATAGTTTGTGTTCTTGTGTCATTTCTCAGCAATATCAAATTTCTGTTTTAATTGGTGAGAGTACGAGTTTAAGTAAACTTTCTTGTCCTGTAATTTACTTGCACATAACTTTTGATGCAAACATTGGTCCTGTTACATTTTTTCTTGATCTGATTGAACTAGGCAGCAATGATGCTGATGGGGTAGTATTAGCTTTGCTGCAGTGTTTGACAGCACATGGGTTCATGGAAGAATTTCTGGAGGATAATTGGATTGGTTTAGGTGTAGATGGAGCCTCTGTCATGTTAGGCAGTAAGGCTGGTGTTGCTGCAAAACTAAAAATACAATTTCCACTTTTAATAAGTTGGCATTGTTTTAATCACTGGTTAGAATTGGCCCTGGCTGATGTTATCAAATGCTACAGTGAAGTTAATCACTTTAAATCATTTGTGGATTCATTGTATGCTCTGTACAGTCAGTTGTGGAAGTGCTTGATAGAGTTGGCTGACTGTGAGAGTGGTCTGGAGTCCAGCTTAATAGGATTGGATGTGTACTTGATGTATGTTGGGTTCCCTCTAGCTGCCACACTGTACGAGTTGTTTGGCAGTCATATGCAGCCCTCCATAGCCACTTCATGAAAAAGTCAACTGATTTCTCACTAGAAGGGAAAGATAAAGCAAAACTTGCTGGCATGGCAAGAAAACCTGGAGAATCCAGTTTTTGTGAAAAACTTGGGTCTCATGCTTGATGCTCTGGAGAAACTTGCAGACCTGTCCTCAGGGTTGCAAAAATCTGATGTAACATTTTCTACAGCAAGTAAGTTGATAAGTCAACAAGCTCAGGTGTTTATAGTTCGTAGATAGTGAGATTCAGAGCTCTACCAAGAGGCTTGTGAGGCAATTGCTGAGGTTGCTTTAAAGGTGTACATGTAAATATGTCTGTGAATGCTGGCAAGCCAACTGAAATTTCTAAATGTCAGTTTTACCAGGCCCTAGCAGACTGTATGAATGCCAGATTGTTGCCAAAGTCAGAAAAATGTCTAAGCAGTGCTGTTGAAGCACTTGACCCATCACGTTTCACTACAGAACTGTCACCGGAATTTGGTGAAAGTGACATAAAATTTTTGTGATCCACGTTTGGCATTACATTTAATGAAGTGAAACGTGCATATCAGGACTATAAAGATCACAATACTTACTGTTATGCAGTGATTGCTAGTTCATGGTAGTAATTGCTATAGACATAAATGCCATATAAAATTATAAATATGTTTATGGAGTGATAACCGATGCATGTGGTACTGAGAAGTGATTGCAAATGCCACCTAGGCTGGAGCCCGCACATGCATGTAGGGGGCCTGGACAAATTGGAAAGGGGGCCTGGAGATTAGGAGGGTTCTGGGGCCCATCAAATTATACTTTAACCACTGGTACACTGGTAAGAGTCGCATAACAAAGGGTTCTATAAAGGTTCACCCTAGGATGTATTTGGGGTAGCTCAGGGAGAGGCTGTTGCCGAGGGAGGAACAAAGGTTCATGTGTCAGGATTTCAGAGGGTCACACAAGGGAGCTCCCACTGAATTGGATATACCCCGGGATTTCTGTGCCATTCCCATCCTAAATTGGCTCTCAGCCAATGTTCAATGTCAGGTCTCCCACGGCTGTGAAAAGCCGAACCTTCTTCCCCTTGTACTCAGAGATTCCAGTATTCTGGTCTGGCCGCCAGATACTCATGTTTCTCACAGTCTGACAGGAAGGCATTAAAGAATCAGGGGGACCTCTCACTGACCCCAAAACACGCTCTATCAGTCTATCGAAGGTCCTCTAGGGATTTGAGATTATTTTATTTGTCTTTAGGTAAAAGCATAGATCGGATCCTCCCGCCCCACCTCGAACTTCCAGGTGCTTCACAACCCATAGTAAGGGCTCGTCTGAGCTCTGCTGTCAGAGACCGAGGGTAAAACAAGACAGGTATTTATCTCTTATAAGGAGCGGGATATGCAAAGAGGGGCGATAATTTCCTGTTTAAATCTGTCTCTGTCTCTGCTCAGGCTGCATCCGGAGACACAATCTGCAGCCCGCCCTGTCTGTGCAGTTACCAACCAACCTCTCTAGAGAGTCTTCCCCACTAACTCCAGGGACAATGAGGCTGTGGCTATATCTCGTTCTCATCGCAGCATCCCTGGAAGGTATCTTCTCCCTGTCAGTGTGCTGGGGAGGCAGGATTTTGTCAAACTGATGTCCTAGATACTAATCTTCCCTCCAATGTGTCTTGCTTCCCAGGTGCCCGGTCCCAGGTCCAGCTGGTGGAGTCCGGAGGGGACGTGAAGAAGCCCGGAGATTCTCTCCGCCTCTCCTGCAAAGCCTCCGGCTTCACTTTCACTAGCTACTACATGGGCTGGGTCCGGCAGGCGCCCGGGAAGGGGCTGGAGTGGATCGCCAGCATCGCTGGCAGTAGTATATACTATAGTGACTCAATTAAAGGACGATTCACCGTCTCCAGAGATGACCCCAACAACCTGCTGTATCTGCAAATGACCGGCCTGAAGGCCGAGGACACCGCCCGCTATTACTGTGCGAGACACACACAGTGAAGTGAAACCGCTGTGAGCTCAGATAAAAACCTCCCGTTGCGGTCAGCAGGGAAAGTCGCGGCTGGTTGGACACTGACATAAAGGCACTGAAAACTCAAATGAGAAAGCAATGTGTTCATTTCCAGCTGCTATTCTTTAACCAAATCTCACTTAACCAAAGCACGGAGCCCGGGCCGGTTTCTACCCAACTAAAAAGGGCTGTACCGATACCTTTGCTCCCTAAGATTTAATACATTCTAAAATAAAGCTTATGTGCGAGTAAAAGTTCCCAATAAATGTTAAAATCTGGGGCGAGAAAGCGCCATAAAGAAATCCAGAATAACTTTGCTGTCGGCAAAGAAGAAGGACCAGGGCTACTCTCAAGGATCTTATTGATCACTGTGTCTTCCTGTAGTGTTTGCTGACAGGTTTTAATCAATTTATATAACGAATTGACTCCTTTCCCCATTATGTAGTGTGTCGTCTCTAAGGGCTT
>ML688422.1:10665-25049 GCA_007922175.1 Pelusios castaneus
CATATACTTCACTTTCTTTGTGTAAACCAAAGGAACGATTTCTGTGCATGACCATTTGACAGATATGGGCCTTAATCTCAAACCCACTATATCTTCAATTTCTCTAAATACCTGACTGAAAATATGGGATTTCTGGCATGCCTCGAATGATAACAAATCTAGGCATGCTACAAACCTCATTCCTGGACAAGAATATGTTTTAAGCTATCACTCCCTCCATGAGTTTATGGAATAATCTCTAAAGGAAAGTCATTGGATCTTCGGTATTTGGGACATTTAATAATTAGACAGGATGTAGCAGTAGAACATGTACTCTATGCAATCATGCAGCGGCAGAGGAATGGAGAGACTGAAGGAACGAGGCTTATTTAGTCTGCAGAAGAGAAGTTTGAGGGGGGATTTGATAGCAACCTTCAACTACTTGAAGGGGTGCTCCAAGGAGGAGGAAGGTAGGCTGTTCTCAGTGGTAACAGAGGACAGAACAAGGAGCAATGGTTTCAAATTACAGCTTGGGAGGCTGAGGTTGGATATTAGGAAAAACTTTCTCACTAGGAGGGTGGTGAAGCATCGGAATGGGTTACCTAGGGAGGTGGTGGAATCTCCGTCTTTGGAGATATTTAAGGTTTGGTTAGACAAAACCCTGGCTGGGGTGACTTAGTGGGAGTGGTCTTGCTTTTAGAAGGGGGTTGGACTAGATGACCTCATGAGGTCCCTTCCAGCCCTATGCTTCTATGATTCTATAAAGGTGCAGATTTCTAAAGGAGCTGGCTACCTAAATGTTTTGAAAATCTCAGTAGGTACCTATCTGCATCTGTAAACACCTAAAACCTTCACAAATCTGGTTCTAGATGATTCTTTGCCTATGTTTATTTTCTTGCATTCTATAACTCCCAGTTCACTTCTATAGTCACTAAACAGCACTTCCTCCATCTGATTATAGGAGACAAACTGCCTTATCTGTGAAAAGTCACTTCTTAGGTTCATTTTATTCAGCACAGATACTAGCACAAAAAAAGCTTATAAACTCACCTCTGCCCTCTCATTCTCCTTCTGTTGATCTCAGCTCAGTCATCTGTGACACACAGCATGACCCGTTATGGAAGTGCTGAACTTCTCTTGATATGGCGGATAGAAGGTCATTTATCAAACCGCATCCCATTCTACTTACAAAAGTGGTCCATAAGCATAGCAGGGTGGGCCAGATATGGGAGCGTAGTGTATGAAGAGCAATAACCTCAAATTCCACGGCAGACAAGTAAGCAGCCTTAATAAACGGCGGCTTTGTAGTGTAAGCCTTTTTATAAATTTAAAAATAAATGTCACGACTACTTGAATAGCAGTGAAGTGCTCACTGTTAAGTACAGAGTGTTCATATTTTCCCCCTTTACAGTATTGTACAGATCAACAGTTTTTTCCCACTCATTGCATACATCATTTGAAGACAGAGGGAGTAGGTCATGGCAGCAGCACTGTGGTATACTGGAAAGGGCACTGGACTGGAATTCAAGACACTGGGGTGCTATTCACACCCTTACCACCAACCTGATGTGTGATCTTGTTTAAGTCTCCCTTCCCACCTCTGTTTCCCTTTTCACCGATGTCTTGTCAACTTACACTGTATCGTTTTGGGGGTTACTATGCATTTGTAAAATTCCTACCACGGTGTGGCCCTGGTCTGCATAGGGACGTCGAGGCACTACTCATTACTGTCATATAAATAATAAGACCATTTGAAGCAGACATCAGAATTCTTCTACTGAATATGAAAATTCCCAGTTCTCATGATTAGAAATAAAATGTTCAAAAGCACCTACATAACTTAGGACAAAGGATTTAGGATCCTAGCTCATTTAGGTGCTTTTGAACATTTTATTCAAGATCTATTACCATTAGGATTATATATGATCTTTTAGTGCCACAACTTCAACTTACTATGAAAATTGCACCTCCTAATTATTCACATGCAGCCCGCAAACAGGTGTTTGCCTGCCTAAGTACCTACTTTACTTATGTAAACTTTGTAAGTGCAGTTTCACAGGCACATTTGGAACTATGACCTTTTATTTTGCTGTTCTTTGAAGAAGAACATTAAGTATTTTTTAAAGTTAGGATAAGTGCAAAGTGATGGCAAAGTATGATGGGTTTTGGCTGTACACAATAGTTACACTTCAGTGTCCAGTCAACATTGACATTATGCACAGTGGTTGCGGGACCAAAGAGAAATGATTCATCCACTCTGTAATCTGTTGCTAATTCTACAGTACTGGATCCTGCGTATACTGCAAAATGAAAGAGCATATGTTGAAAACAGATAGTCATATGACTTTTAACCACACTGCCAAAAGGATCTGTCAGGTATTTTCATTTTATTACAGCCTGTGGCTAACCTGGTTGCCTATTAGGTTACAAATTCTAGCAGTTAAATAAAACCATAAACCACATATTCTATTTTTGCCTCTTATGTACAAGCATCACATGCTGGGCCATTCAGAAGTGGTAAAAGTCAAGATAATTGACTGAAGAACATAGGAACTGACAGACTGGCTGGGTCAATTTTTTTTGTCCAGTAGCCAGTCACCAACAGTGTCCATTATCAGATGTTTTTCAGAACAGATGTAAGACCCACATCATGGACAACTATTAAACTATCTGCTATATGAGCAGCTTCCTATCCTCAGGTAGTCAGTGGATGGCTAATGCCCTGAAGCATAAAGATAACTTGTATATTTTTCTTGCAGCAGCCAGTTGAACTAAAGGAGTCAAAAGAAAGAAACTAAATAAAAAAGAATCCTTTAAAAAATATTCACTCTGACTCTTTATTATCCTGCAGGGCCATTTTCAAAGTGGAGCTATTGTATCTCTTCACTGCGATTTTGAAAATTGTTGTTCACTCTGCTAAATAAAAAAGGAGACATGGGAGTTAGGTACAGGACATGAAGCTCTCACTTTCATCTGCTTATCCAACTTTTCACTTTGCGAATAGAACCTGCAGCCCAGAAATGTTACCGGGAGTTTATATTTGCACAACAATGATCCCTGCCTGCCTTTCATTCAGGCTTTCTTGTGCTTTCATAACTATGGGGCTGATTTCTTCTCAATGCCAATGGGAGCAGGATAAGGCTGGGCAAACTGTTTTTGCAGAGAGCTACCATGGTGCCATATCTTGCAATTTTATTGGGGGGCTTGAGATATTTAGTGTCCATCTTAAAGCTCTCAGCTTCTCAAGTAGTTTGAAAGAACCCCTTTACCTCGGTGTTGACCTCTGGCATGATCCAGTGAGAACTGCACCATCTCTTGCCTGCAGAAGGCCTAACAAAAACAAAATTATACGCTAGACTGCTGTTTTTTCTGAGATCAAAGCTTACCATGCTGACTAATATCAGGGCTAGATCAAGGCTCGGGGGGCCCGGAGCTTCCCATGCTTGTGGGCCCCCCCACTGCTTCCACCCCGTGCTTGGAGGCAGGGGCCCCGGAGCCCTGGACAGTGCTGTGGAAGGAGTTGGAGGGCATGGCCAGTGCTGCTGTGGGCTGGCACCGCTGCGGGGGCTGTGGGAGGGGTCCACAGTCCAACACAAACAACGTTGCTGCAGGGCGGGGAGGCGCTGAAGTACTCCTGCCCCGCCCCCAGGCTGGCTGGTGAGCAGACTAGCCAGCCCTGGGGCTGGGCAGACAGGGTGAAGATGAGCAATAGCAGCTTACCACTCAGGCCAGCCGGTTGGATTTGGGGGGGGGAGATTGCCCCCCTTTAGGCCAGTCCAGGGGCTGCAGCCCCTAAAGCCCCTGCCTGAATCCAGCCCTGACTAATATTGTCTCATTGTTTCTTTGCACTTTCCCATTAGTCTGTCTGTATCCATTTACAGTGTCTTTTTTTATACGAAGGGCCAGTCTACTCGTATAAGTTCCAGCAGTGTGGCTGGATCAGCACAGCTGTGCTGCTGTAAGAGTGCTTGTGTACCTGCAGTACGTCTATGGGAGAAAGCTCTTCCACCAACATGCATGAAGCCAACTGAACGAGTGGCGGTAGCTAGGTCATGAGAGAGCCTCTCCTGCTGGCATAGCACTGTCCATATGAGCAGTTTTGCCAGCAAAACTTATGTCATTTATATTTTTCACATCCCTGGGCAACATATGTTTTCCTCATAAAAATTGCTAGCGTAGACAAGGCCTTGGATTGTAAGCTGTTTGGGGAGGGACCCTCTTTATATGCTGTGTTTGTACAACAGCTGGCACAATGGTATTCCGGTTCACAAATGGGGTTCATTCACCCTTGATGAGCAAAATTTGTCCACGAAAGAAAAAAAAGACATGCTGAGGAGAGACGGGGTTGTGGAAAGGAGGCTACAGTATCGTATTACAACTGTTATGAACATTTGACATATTGATTTTCCTTTTTTATATTTTTTGGCAATCGTTTATTCTGGAAGCCATTTAGTTGATGCACTGGAAAGAAAATAGTGTGACACCTTAAATAATAAATGACACCTTGTTATCGGTGACAGCATATTCACTAGCCATCCATTTGATTATGTTTTATTGATTTCAATATAGTTTACTTCTGTCCCAGCAGCAGAAGTTGCAAAATTGAAAACTGTCCAATAATAAAGCAGCTTTTTGTTGCATCCTTTCATATGCCTGAGTGAGCAAGGGAAATGAACTTCACTTCTCCCCCTCTTCTTTCTAGTCTAGAAGATGGCTGCAAGCTGTGTAAATCTGTTCATTTAGAGGTTAGTGCACCAGGGATTTGTTCTCATAGGCATAAGTTTCATTTTTCAGTCTCTGCACAATATTTAACATCAAGTGGTAACTCACTGATTCACCATTTAGATTCAGTCACTGGAAAAGCATCTTTCAAGGCATCATCTGTGGGTAGCTTTAAAACATCCCAGGGGTTGGAAGCATTAGATTTTTATCAGCAAATGGCGATAAATGTCAATGTCACTGTAGAAACTGGTGAAAAAACATTTGTCAATAATAATTGAAATTAACGAATAGGCAAAGTATAAAAAATGCTGCTTGAGCAGATATTAGAGGTTGATGTAAGACTCTTTACCTTGTATATTTTGACATTTATGTGGACAATTTATGTTTTACCAGTTATAAAGTGTTAGTTTTTCAAAGTACAGCATCTACTATCCTTAAATAATTGTTATCTGATCTCCAAAGTGCCCACAACTATGAAAATTTAAAATCAATACAACTGGAAAATGCTTAAACCTCATAGTTCTATGTGACTGAAAATATGAATTAAAAAACCCAGACATTTCCCATGGAAATAATTTAAAAAAAATAAAATTTGAATTCTGAGAAGCCTAAATATTGCTAATTAAAATGATAGTAGCTGTGGACAAAGCTATAGGCAGTTTCTAACCTGGAGTCAGTGACATAGAGATGGCGTGTTTGTCTGAACACACAGTGTTAACTCAGGTCTACTATGGGTCATGTTGTCCCAAAATGGACATAACCGCCTACCTGGGGTGACACAGTAGCTGCCCTGCCCAGGGCCATGGTGGGGTGGAGGGGAGCCTGCTCCTCTGGCCCTGGGGAACACAGAAAGTGCCCTTCTTAAAGCATCAAAATTTTATTCCTGTATGCAATCCTGATGGCAAAATATGGTGAGGACCAGCATATACACCAACGCACGTCAAACGCTAATAGCCACACATTAGGAACTCACTAGTATTGTCAATACAGTAGAGTTGGAGGCATATGCGGACAAATTCTGCTCTCTTTCACACTAGTGTAAATCCAAAGTAATTCCACAATCTTCCAAAGTTGAGCACCTTTAATTAATCTGTGTTGATATAAGAAAAGAAGACATTCAGGCCCATGTTTATATGTTCAACATAGTCCCAACATAATTTTTATCTTTTCTTGTTCTGAGCGACAACTTTGTCCTCCTATATGAGGATTATGCAATAACACTGATATCAAGCAATTGTAGCTTTTCAATTAAGATTTCATGTGCACTGTGTCAAAATTCTGGCAACCTATGGCACTACATTTCATTCCCATTTTATGAGTGGTAGAGGGCATCTTCCCTCTCAAAAAACATAACCAAACAATTGAAATAAGTTGTTTACAGATAGATTGGTTTTAATAATTAATAAAATGGTTTCTGTGAAAGATGCTGTTTATGGGGAGCTAATCTTCTTCAGACTTCAGATCCAACACGATTTCTTAAACAGTGAGACATATTAGGTAACCAAGGCTATGTCTGCACTGGACGCCTAAGTCGACTGACAAGAGCTAGGTGGACCTGGGAGTGGTGCATGGTGGGAAGCTGCTGACTTAAGCAGTAAGTCAACTTAAAACGAGATCTTATTAAGTCGACTTAATTTTTCCTTAAGTCGACTTAAGGACCAGCTTAAGTCGACTTAAGGAAACTCTAGTGTAGACACAGAGTAAATTAAGTTGACTTAAGCCTGCTTAAGTCGACTTAATTTACTAGTGTAGACACACCCCATGTTATCAGGAAGACAGAGAAAGTGTTTATTTTTCATGGCACATTTATATCTAGTATGACTGAAGAAAATTTTCTTTAACACTACAGTCTGATTGGGCCTTCTTGGTGATGTCATGTCTGTGCACCAGCTCCCAATGGTTCAGCAGAATTGCAAAGAAACCCCATTTATTCTTACATGAGCACTATAGGTAGCCACAAGATATGACTGTATGTCTCATGCAAGACACAGAAAGCTCACTATAAGAAGCCCACAAATATGCACATAATCAGCACAATGGACGTATGTGAAAGATGCTTATGATTTTAATTTGTAGCACCACGGGTGACTGTCATAGAAAGAAAACCAGTGTTCCATTTATGGTGAAAAGAGAAACTTCAGTGTTTGTATCAAAACACAGCATGTAAAGAAGAGTGAGCTCTATCACCCCATCCACAAAAAGCTTCCATATAAATCCAAACTTCTATAAGTCTGGATCTGAGATTTTGATTCATTTCCAAAATCACTGCTTTGGCTAATACAGATCACTGGAAGTAGGCTGTCAATTTCTGATACAAATGTAATGACAAAAAAAAACTCCCTGTCTTTTAAAGCTTTTCAAAAAGCAACTGATTTTGTTTTAAATCAAAATGCCTTTCTGATCAGAAACAATTTCTCCCCCACTCCCATTTTCATATAATTCTCAGACTTTTAAATAGACAGGATTATGTATAGGTTCTTCACTTCCAAGCTATTGTTCCTCTCAAAGCACAAGTATAAAAGGGTAATTTTTTTCCTGGCATTTTAATTTAATTAAAAGCTAAGATCTTTAGAAGGCTTTGAGTTGATCTGATGAGAAAGATGACTGATCCAAGGATGTGTTAGTACAGCTGTGTGACAGGAGGTTACAGTCCTTCTCTCAGCACGTTAAAAAAAGGCACTTTTGATTTTCATAAAGCAGTTTTGTTAGGGTCATTCAGGAATAAATAGAAAATAAACACTTGAAGCCAAAGAGCGGTGTGGGTATTCAGTATCTGTCAGCATCATGTCCTTGAAGAAAATATCCTGCAGTGATGAACTCAGAAAAAGAAGATAACGGCCTGAGATGATTATAGAATAATAGCACTTTTTAAAAGTCTCACCTGATTCCTTTATCAATACCTTGTTAATTTCTATCACCCTATAAACCTTTCACCTACATATACCTAGATTCATCTGTGAGTATACATGCTGAAACTTATTCATTTACACATACTCATAAAATCATAGAAGATTGGGGTTGAAAGGGACCTCTGAGGGTCCAACCACCTGCTCTAAGCAGGACCAACCCCAATTAAATCATCTCAGCCAGGGTTCTGTTAAGCCACACCTTAATAACCTCCAGAGACAGATTCCACCACTTCCGTAGATAACCCATTCCAGTGCTTCACCACCCATCTAGTGAAAAAGATTTTCCTAATATCCAACCTAGATCTCCCCTCTGGAACTTGAAACCATTGCTTCTAGTTCTGTCATCTACTGCCACTGAGAATAACCTAATTCCATCCTCCATGGAACCCCCTTTCAGGTAATTAATGGCTGCTATCAAATCCTCCCTCATTTTTCTCTTCTGCAGACTAAACAAGCCTAGTTCCTTAAGCTTCTCCTCATAAGTCATGTGCTCCAGGCCTCTAATCATTTTTATGCCTTCTCCACATCCTTTTTTGTACTCTACAATACCAGGTCAGTGTGTGGACTTGAGTTTTACCTGGAAACCAAAGAAATAGCTGTTAGGAATTTTAGTCTAAACATCTACTTCTGAGAAGTAAAGATGTAAATGTGATACTAACAAGCCAGCTCAGATAGAGCAATAAGTCAATTAGTTTCTGTGTGAATAACAAAGGAATGTCAACTGTACAAAGTAAGGACATGGTTTAACAATGATCCTGCATCTCTGAATTGTTTTGTATTCTCACAGGGTGGAATACTGATCAAATGGACAAAGATTGGCAGCATCTCTCTGAGTAACCCTGAGGAACTTTTGGAAAATTAAATTACTACATATCTGCTATCATTTTGTAATTCTAAATTTGGACTCACCTGTTAATGGATTTTATCTGCTTTAACCTCACAATAGCTCTCTTTTCACCCCCTTAGATAATAAATCTTTAGTTAGTTTGCTAAAGAAAATGGCTGACAACATTATTTTTGGTGTAAAATCAAGAGTATCCATTGATCTGGGGTAAGTGAACACTCCTTTGGGAGTGGAAGTAACCTAATGTAAAGTGATTCTTGGTTTAATAATGTTTTATCTCAAAGTCTAGCTTGTCTGGCTGGCAAGATGCACAGGGGAGCTAGAGCAGACTGTTTGGCTACGTCTACATTGGCACCTTAGGTCAACCTAAGGATGCTTACGTTGACCTACAGAACTCAAGATCCACACTGGACACTTGTTAAGTTGACTTAAGCACTTCCTTAATTCAACTTAATAACACCACCTATGGAAGTCAATTTAAGCCTTAAATTGACCTTATTAAGTCAACTTAAGTCAACTTAAAGCCAGTATAGACGGGTATGTCTACACTACAGGCTCTGTTAAGTGGACTTAACAAGGTCAACTTGAGTCAACTTTAAGTGTAGACGCTCCATTAAGTTGACTTAACGTCGACCTTGTTAAGTCGACTTAACAGAGTCAACTTAACAAGCGTAGACATAGCCTTTGTGACTCCATGGTAGAACTAATATGGTAATCCAAGAGTTCACAAGTGTTACTGGCTTGATGAAATCAATTATACACAATACCACGAATCTGGGGTGTCTGCACTATTTTTTGACAATCTGACCTGAGATTGACACTCTCAACTGTGAGCTACTCTAGACAGCATGATAGTAAAAATGTCACAATACAATCTTGTATTTATTATCTCTGCCTTCCAGATCCCATTTTTGTTTCAAAATAAGACAGATGTTTTTATTGTATTTATTATGAGCAGGCCAACAAATTCAACCTGAGATCTGAAAATCATGCTGTGTTCTTTCCAGATCCTCTTACCATAGATTCTGCAGGCCAAATTCTGTCCTCTGTTACAATTCCGTAACCCCAGTGTCTTCACTGGATTGCACAAGTCTGAGTGCAAAACTGGAAACGTACTCCATAATTCTGTTGTTAATGCATGAAATAGAGGTATGATTCAGGGGTTCCACTGAATAATAGCAATAGCAAGAAGGCAGGCTACTTTGAAGGCAGTGAAAGTTTTGTTATTGTTTCCGGTGCACCCAGAATTTCATCACAGGTTACCAACCACAGTTTATCTTGACTTTGCAATGCTAAAGAAATGTAAGGTAGCCAAAACTTTTTTTTTTCCATTACAGTTATTAGATATAATACTGAACACACATGGGCTTCTCCATTCTCTGTTGCCTAGCACTTCAGAAGTAAAATGTGAGCAAATGCTGGGTAAGATAATATCTCTTATTGGACCAACTTCTGCGGCTCAGAGAGACAAACTTTCTATAGTCAGGCCTGAAGAAGAACTCTGTCTGGCTTGAAATCTTGTCTCTCTCACCAACAGAAGTTAGTCCAATAAAAGACATTACCTCACCCAGCTTTTCTCTCAAATATTCTGGCAACAGTGTGACACTCGGAAAATCAAAGGGCCAGAGTGATCCTTACCAATTCAATGCACAGTTTGCCCTAGATACCTTCCCTTGTGTAATCTGTATTAAACTCAGACAACAATCAGACCCCAACAGTTGGAGAGAGAGAGAGAGAGAGAGGGGGGGGGGATAAATTTTCCCTTTTTTAAAATTCAAAATCTATACTTGGTCAAAAAACAGGGAACATTTGTTTCATGAAATCTTCATTAAAATATGTTGTTTTTTCAACCTTAAAAACATTTTAATTTTTAAAAAAGGTCAACCCTCTTTACAAAGTAATCAACTATGAACCCATCTGCCATCACTAGATCTGAAATCACAGAGCCTAGAACTTGTCACATTACAGATGAATTTGTACCCAAATACGTATTTGACCAAAAATGTCAGTATGGGACATGAGCTCATGCTTAAAGTTGAACATATGTTTAAGTGCTGCCTTGACTTAAGCACCTGAATACTAGGGATGCAAAAGGTTAACCCTTGAAATGGTAATCAGATATTTAAATGTTTTAAGCAGCTGATTACCATTTAAACTGGGAGGGAGCGGAGGTCAGTGAGAGCAGCTGGGCACTCTTGCTGGCAGGGGAGCACGTGGGGGAGGGGAGAACTGAGTCTGGGCTCGGTTTAGCTCCCTGCAAGTGAGAGCCGCCTAGTTATGGTGGAGGAAATGGGGGGAGGGGCAGTGAGTGTGGAACCACAGCTAAGCAGCAGGTGCAGAGAAGGGCAATAAGTATGATCCGCGGAGTGGAAAACCTGGCTTATGAGAGGAGACTTAAAGAGCTTGGCTTGCTTAGCCTAATCAAAAAAAGATTGAGGGGAGATATGATTGATCTCTATAAATACATCAGAGAGATAAATAACAGAGAGGGAGACGAATTATTTGAGTACACAGCGCCAATGTGAACGCAAGAATAAATGGATACAAACTGTCCATCAGGAATTTTAGGCCTGAAATTAGATGCAAGTTTCTAACCATCAGAGGAGTAAAGTTCTGGAATACTCTTCCAAGGGGAGCTATGAGGACAAAAAATATAACTGCTTTCAAAACTGAGCTTGGTAAATTTATGGAGGGGATGATATGATGGGACAGCCTAGTTTGGCAATTGACCGATATTTGACTACTGGTGGTGGAAATGCCAATGGCCTAAGAAGGGAGGGTAGATGAGGTAAGTTCTGAGTTATTACCGAGAATTCTTTCTTGGTGACTGTCTGGTGAGATTTGCCCACATGCTCAGGGTTTAACTGATCACCATATTTGGGGACGGGAAGGAATTTTCCCTTGGGGCAGATTGACTAGGGCTCTGGGCGGTTTTCGCTTTCCTCTGTAGCATTGGGAATGGCTCACTTGCTGGTGGATTCTCTGTATCTTAAAGTCTTTAAATCGTGATTTGAACATAAGAACATAAGAAAGGCCGTACTGGGTCAGACCAGAGGTCCATCTAGCCCAGTATCTGTCTACCGACAGTGGCCAGTGCCCAGGTGCCCCAGAGGGAGTGAACCTAACAGGCAATGATCAAGTGATCACTCTCCTGCCATCCGTCTCCATCCTCTGATAAGCAGAGGCTAGGGACACTATTCTTAACCCCTTTCTGGCTAATAGCCATTTATGGACTTAGCCACCATGAACTTATCCAGTTCCCTTTTAAATATTGTTATAGTCCCAGCCTTCACAACCTCCTCAGGTAAGGAGTTCCACAAGTTGACTGTGCGTTGTGTGAAGAAGAACTTCCTTTTATTTGTTTTGAACCTGCTACCTGTCAGTTTCATTTGGTGACCCCTGGTTCTTGTATTATGGGAGTATTTAAACAACTTTTCCTTGTCCACTTTTTCCACATCAGTCATAATTTTATATACTTCTATCATGTCCCCCCTCAGTCTCCTCTTTTCCAAGCTGAAGAGGCCTAGCCTTTTTAATCGTTCCTCATACGAGACACTCTCCAAACCCCTAATCATTTTAGTTGCCCTTTTCTGAACCTTTTCTAGTGCTAGAATATCTTTTTTTGAGATGAGGAGACCACATCTGTACACAGTATTAGAGATGTGGGCGTACCATGGATTTATATAAGGGCAATAATACATTTGCAGTCTTATTTTCTATCCCCTTTTTAATGATTCCTAACATCCTGTTTGCTTTTTTGACCGCCTCCGCACACTGTATGGACATCTTCAGAGAACTATCCACAATGACTCCAAGATCTTTTTCTTGACTCGTTGTAGCCAAATTAGCCCCCATCATATTATAGGTATAGTTGGGGTTATTTTTTCCAGTGTGCATTACTTTACACTTATCCACATTAAATTTCATTTGCCATTTGGTTGCCCAATCACTTAGTTTTGTGAGATCTTTTTGAAGTTCTTCACAGTGTGCTTTGGTCTTGACTATCTTGAGTAGTTTAGTATCATCTGCAAACTTAGCCACCTCACTGTTTACCCCTTTCTCCAGATCATTTATGAATAAATTGAATCGGACTGGTCCAAGGACCGACCCTTGGGGAACACCACTAGCTACCCTTTTCCAATCTGAGAATTTACCATTTATTCCTACCCTTTGTTCCCTGTCTTTTAACCAGTTCTCAATCCATGAAAGGACCTTCCCTTTTATCCCATGACAACTTAACTTACGTAACAGCCTTTGGTGAGGGACCTTGTCAAAGGCTTTCTGGAAATCTAAGTACACTATGTCCACTGGATCCCCCCTGTCCACATGTTTGTTTGACCCCTTCAAAGAACTCTAATACATTTTTCATTTGAGCAAAAATAAATTGAGAATTCCAGGAATGGTTGAATTAAATGTGTGTTGTCTCTTTTAAGAATCCATTCCTGTGGATGGCTTGGACATTGCACCCATGCTTATCTGTCTTAAGTGAAAGAAACTAATATACTATGCATATTCAGTATTCTTTTTTAAATGTCTTAAATTTATCTCAAAGCTAAGTTTCTTCAAAAAGGGTAAAGTCAGTAATTTTTCATTCAAGTACATTCAAGCATCTAACTTGATGCTTTCCAACTTTTACTCTTTTTTAAACTATTTGTACAAAAAATGCCCTCCAGAATACTTTTGTAATTTTTCTTTAGTGTCTGAAGGTCTCTTAGGCTATGTCTACACTTGCTAAAATTAGTTCGAATTAGTTCGTTCGAACTAACTAATTCAAACTAATTTTAGTTAGTTTGAATTAGCTTAATTCGAACTAGAAAAAGTTAGTTCAAATTAGCGATCCCCATTCATTTCAATGGTCAGTTAGTTTGAACTAAGAAATTAATTCGAATTAACATGGCCACATTGGCTAACTTGAACTAATTAGTTCGAATTAAAGCCTTACTTCTGAAGCCCTATTCGAACTTATTAGTTTGAATTAAGGAAGCCCTTAATTTGAACTAACTAAAGCCTAGTGTAGCCATGGTTTTAGTTAGTTCAAATTAAGCCCCCTTAATTCAAACTAACTTGCCAGTGTAGACATAGTCTTAGTGTTTGTAATGTTAGTGATAAGCCTTTCAATACCACTTTGAGGTAGAAAAGTATTGTTCCATGCTTTATATCTGGAGGAAACTGAGGAACAAGAAGTTATGTGACTTGTATGAAGTCTCAACAATTATTTTGTAGAACTGAGAATAAAATTCAAGTCTATTGATTCCCAATTATACACCTTAAACACAAAGCCATTTTTGTTCTTTATTGTAACAAGTGATTTTTAAGTGGGGTTTTTCTCCCATGAAAGCTCATGTGATAAATAAATGTGTTAGTCTTTAAAAGTGCCATAGGACTCCTTGATTTTTTGTATTAAAATGTAACTCAAAATAGCTTTTTTTTTTTTAATGAAACTCTCTTAAAAGGACTTGTTGCTTAAGACTAAATGGAGATTTTTGTTATGAAAGTTAAAAACATCAAAATAAGGGATTAGAATGTAAGTGCCATTTCAAGCTTAACTGTGTATCAAGATTCCAAAGGGATAGCCGTGTTAGTCTATTGTAGAAACTATTGTAGAAAGACAACAGAGTCCTGTGGCACTTTTAAAGACTAACAGATTTATTAATCGCATGAGCTTTCGTGGGAGAAAATCCCACTTCCTCAGACGCTTTGAAGATAGACTACACGGCTACCTCTTTGGAATTTGAGTACTTATTTGGTAATTCTCTTCAGAAAACTGGTCACAGGTTTCAGTAGCAGCCGTAAGAAGAATGCGAGTCAGACACATGAGCATATTGACTCACTATGTATCTTTTTTTTGTCCTTGTCTTCACAGATCCACTTCCTTAAACTTACGGGTTCAGCTTGCCCTTCCTGAGTAGGGAAATCCAATAAAATACAAT
>ML688423.1:0-12722 GCA_007922175.1 Pelusios castaneus
CACGTCTCCCCAGCCAGCGTCCCATGCCAATGAGGTGCCAACTCCATTGCGCTGTGTCCCCCCAGTCAGCATCCTGTGCTGATGCTGGGCCAGCTGCTGTTACGCCCCATTCTCCCAATCAGTGCGTGACTGCCGTTGTGTGGACTCCCCACCCTCCCCATCATTATCCCACAGCGATGCCACATTACTGGGGTGTCTCCCCACCAGTCCCCCATGCCAACACCTCCTTTAATGAGTCTGTGCTACCTCCGCTCCAGGCACAGAGCTAGTGCCCCTTCAGTTCCCTGTTGACGCTGGCACTATTCTGTCCACCATGGCCCTGCATTATCCCATTAGTGTCGCACGCTGATATTGCGCCGGCTCCCATCACAGAGCCTCATCTTGGAAAGTCACAGCAATGCTCTGCTAGTTGCCACCTCATTGCTTTACCCCATCATGCCAACGCCCCACTGGCACTCATTAACACTCATTAAGACTCCTAGTCCATCGGGTCATGTTTAGGTGTCTAAATATGGACTTAAGTGCTTAATATTTGACACCCAGGTTTTGAAACGTCGGCCTGGGTAACTTGCTGAAGGCCTCGGGATATGAAGATCACAAATGAAGGGGGTAAGAAAAGAGACGACGAGGGTTAAAACAAAACTCCCGGGAGTCGTATTCTATCCGGAATCAAACAAACACCTAGTTATTTTAAAGATGGATTTTGTTGCCTATGTTTTGGCACTCAAGTTTGACAATTTTGGCCAGGATATTTCCATCTCAGTTTACCTTTGCAGATAAGAATAGGGAATGCCCACTGCGCTCTACTCACAGGATGATTTTGAGGATCAACTAACTAACCTCTGCAGGTGCTTGGAGCAGTTTTGTTAGATGTGGCAGGAAAAGTACCAATGCGCGTGTTAATTGGTTTATTTGTGCTTTCATCTTCTTAGTAACTCTGTAGTCGAGATGGCTACAACCAGCCTGTATAAACTGGACAATGGAAACAGTTCTGCAAGCAACTGCTTCCCTGCCAGAAGTATTTTGCGGACAAGTGAAGAAGGTAACGTTTTTTGACGGCTAATAGCTCTGTCACCCCACAGAATACCAGGTCAGATTCCATAAAACTCTAATTGTTAAAAGCTTGGGTCCAGCTCCTAGCTTCGTACAGATCAGTCTAGCACCATTATTTTCAATGTCGCTACCCTGACTTACACTATCTCAGAATCTGGAGTTTTCGTATCTCTCCATCACCCATATGTTAAAGTAAATGCTTTAAGAGATTCATTTTATTCAGACTAGAAGCTCTAGACCCTTCGTTCATTTTGTGTGCAAGACTTCTTACATCTGCACACACTTAATACAGGAAAAATCATTGAGCCAAATTCAGCCCTGGTGTAAGTGGCTTTTACAGGAGCTGCATCCCGTTACACCCAGGCTGAATTTGATTAAATGTGATACTTTTAATTGGATTGTCATCACAGAAGGTAAGTCAAGTGTAACTTTCACTATAATGATTGCAGGTTTGGGGAGACCAAAGAAAATAACCCATTTTTCATGACATGTTATTTGCTATTATGTGCATAAGGCATTTATGAGAAAGGAATAAGAATCCCTGTCTTGCCATGCTTAGTCTAATCATGTGTGAACACAACAAATCAAGGCTACGTCTGCACTAGAGAATTGACCTTTGGTAACTGAACAGGTGGGACATCAGAAAGGAGGGTTCTAATTGTGCAATGTGTCCACAGTTCATGCACTTTTAAGGTTTACCTTGCCTAGTATAGTTTCCTGAAGCAATGGTTACTGGGAAAGTCCAACAGGCTTTGTGGGAGCCCAGGGAATTGTAGGAGAAATCAAACTATTTCCTGAAAGTCCCAAAAGGTTCTGAGAAGTGGAGCCATTTCCAAGTCCTTTCTGCCAAATGGAGGCCAAGGAAAACACTCCCCTTTTGCTTCTTGCTCAGCCAGAATGGTTTCTGCTGGAGCTTTTGAAAGTAATTGTGATGCAGCTGCACTGGGAAAAGGACTTAGAAATGGCACTGGTTCTTGGGAGTTTTCTAGGAAAATATTTGACCTCTTTTTCCTTAATTCTCCTTCACACCCAGCAGGCCTTTGGAAATCTTTCATAAGTCACTGTTTCAGGGAACTGTGCTGGCTATTTTTAAGTATCCAGGTGACATTGTAGCTGCAGTAATGGAGAACAGCACTAGTATATATGTACAGGGAAAAGCTGCATCTGAAACAGCATGTTTAGTTAACACATTACACCATTGATACATGCAATGGTGCTGGCCTACATATTCCTTTACTAATATTTCGCAATGTATTTGCAACCATTGAGTCAAAAGTTCTGTTCAGTTTTTCTTTGGGATGGTGCAGATTTGCACCTCCTGCAACTGAGGGCTATGTCTTAATTGCATATTCTAACCCATGGACTATACAGTGCTTTGGGCAGGGATCATCTTTCTGTTTTGTGTTTGTACAGCACCTAGCACAATAGGGTCCTTGTCCAGGATTGGAGCTCCTAGATACTATAGTAAGACAAATAATAGTAATCAGAATTTGTAATGTAAACAAGCACATTCTAAAACTATGTTTAAAATGTACCTGAAAATGTTCCACAATTCACCTGATACAATGTGGATAGTTGTATAATATCTAGGGCTTCATTTTAATAAGAATTTGAATAGGAATCACAGCCTGAAGATCTAGAGTAGGACAGGAACAGAGATGCAGGGAGGAGCATTTGTCCCCTATAGTTATTTTTAGCTATCCCCTATATAGTTTGTGAGATTGTTTTGGATGAGTTAACATCTATGAAATACTTATAAATTACAGAAGAAATCTAGAATTTACTTAATAGTAAAATTCTGCTTTTCTGTGTCTGACTGCAGGCTTTATATTTTTGTCCTTATCTGATAAGACAATTGCCTCCTGATTAATTATTTTATACTGAAATATTTTATAGAAAGGTCATTTTCAAAATACAGTGATTTAGCCATGTTGCATCAGATCAAATGCCAATGTGCCTAGCATACTGTTGGGGTGGAACAAACATGTTTTAAGGGTTGTTTGCCTACTTTGATGTCTTTTCTAATCTTGCACTTCCTTATACCAGGGGCTGGTCACTGGCTGGTGGCTCACAGAACTGCTCAGAAGACCAAGTTTGAGGCAGTGATCTGTGCAAAATCCCTTCAAGAGAAAGGAATTGTAAGGGGGACTCCAGAGTACATGCCAGAGCTCCAACACCATGGATACACAGATGAAATAGTTCAAGAGACTATCCTAGATGGGCCATTTCTGGTGAGTGCAAACCTAACTAAGGAGGCAAAATACTTGTAATGATCCTTCACAGTTACATTGCACTTTTCATCGCTCATTCTCAAAGTGCTTTCCCAGCGAACTGAATAACCGTCACAACTAGGGATGTAAAAATTAACTTAATTAAAAATCCGTTTAAACATTCTAAAAATAGAGCATTTAAACTCAGGGTGGGGGCAGAGAAGGGGAGAGTCGTGCTGGGCTTGGCTCCTCACTGCCCCATAAGAGATCCCCCAACACTGTGGTAGCTGGGCAGTTCTTGCTGGCAGGGAGCTGAGCTGAGCCCAGGGCTGAGCTTGCCACTGCGCAGGGCTCCATGCTTCCCTCCACTCACAGGGAACCGAGCACAACTGTGGCTTCCCCTTCCACACTGGGTTCCACGCTTCCCTGCCAGCAAGAGTAACCTAGCTGCTCTCTTTGGCTCTCACTGGTGGGGAGCCAGCCTAGCTGCTGCTCCCTTTCTCCTCCATTCCCCCAATTTAAACAGTAATCAGCTGTTAAACATTTTAAACAGCTGACTACCGTTTAAATGGTTAACCTTTTCCATCCCTAGTCACAACAGTCTTGGGAGGGCAAGTCTAAGCATCTGGTTTGAAATACCTTGGTAGTCTTGTTACCACCAGCTGCATTATTGGAGTCAACTCATCCTTTTGCCCTGGGGTCTATGCTGTTCAGGCAATGTGGGTCATACAGGTAACACCTTAAAAGCTGAGGTTCTCTTCCTTCTACTTGGACCCTGTGGCAATTTTTGGAAGGTGTCTTGCCCCTGTATCAATAGCCAAGTTTCTCTGCTGCCCCTGTTGTTCAGAGGTGGAGTGCTTGGCTTCCATCTTCCAGACAATCGGTGATTTCTTTTCTGTAACAGTTCATGAAGACCTGGGTCAAATATTACTTAGACTGTAAACTTTTGGGGCTCGGGACTGGCTCTTTGTTGTGTCCAGCACAGTGGAATCCTGGCACTACTGCAGTATCATTAATAAATGAAACTGGGAACTTGTTTTTCAAGAATATATGTTTATCATAACCTAAGTGAATTAAGTTAAACAGGAACAAGGTACTTTTGTTCCAGATTAAGATGTCCACACATGGAGAGAATAAAGAACTCCACAGGCAGAGAAAGCCTTAGATTCAATATCATGGATGGTAGGCAGAAGGGGGACAAAAGGTGTTTGTTCTTCAGAGTGGAAGACCTGAACATTAGCATCCATGGTCCTTCATGATTGGCAAAGAGGACTGGATTGTTTGTAACAGGGGTGGACAAAATTGGCTCACAGCTAGGTGCCAGCAATTTTACTTTTGATTGCCAGAGGGTGCTCCTCCATTACATTTCTGCAATGGAGCTAGGTGCCAGGCTATTAAAACTGGTTGTCATGGCAGCCAGAAACATTGATTTGTCAAGGCCTGGTTTGTAAACAGGCAACATGAAGTGCCATGAAGCTATTGTGATTGACTTTGAATCTTCCCATGTCAGCAAGAAGAATAGCAGGTGAAAGAATAAACTCTGATGTTCCACACAATTTGTATTGGCTTTGCTGTGATCCTTTCTTTGCCCTGAAACACAGGGTTCTCTCTGGACTTTCCAAAACTTACGGCACAAGTTGGCTTCTGTCAGGGGTCAAGTACCAATGTGGAATTACACATGAGTTAGGGCTTGTCTACACATGAAAGTTATTCTAGAATAAAGTAGGTTGTGAGTTGAAAGCAGAATAGCCTATTTCAGAATAACTCCATGTGTAGACAAGCCCTTAATATCTGTGTGAATAAACCAGTAACTTCTGGGACAATAAGAGACATGGCAGAATTTCTAGTCTCTTACTGTCTCTGGTTGGACCTACATATTAAATGGGTTTCCAAACAGGCTATTACATATCAAAACAAGATTTTTTTTTAAAAAGAATAGAAATATATACCGGTAGATGTGTGCACTTGTTGCAGGAATTAGGCTGTGAGAGAGATGCCCTCTTCTTCTTAATGTTGGATCCCTGCTGGATATTTCTTAGCCAAAAATGATCATGTTCCCGAGAGGTAGCCTATTTCAGCAAAACAAACAAGGAATCCTGTGGCACTTTTAAAGACTAATACATTTATTTATTGCATGAGCTTTGGAGGGCATAATCCCACTTTGTCAGGTGCATGAAATGGAAAAAAAAACATTAGGTGTAAATATATAGATACAGAAAAGGGTGCCCTGTGGCACTTTTAGACTAATACATTTATTTATCACATGAGCTTTCATGGGAGAGATCCCATTTTGTCAGATGCTTGAAGATGGGGAACTTACAGAAGGGGAGGAAAATAAATGCAGGAAGTGTAAGTCATAGGATAAGATCAGACTATTTCAGCAAATCAAAGCAGTTGTTTAGATTCAAACAGTGTGAACAGCATATTAGGAGGGGAGGTAGAGAGAAGGCAAACTCACCACCTATTGTGATAAGAAAACCAATCGCTACCCCTATTTAACCCTAAGGCAAAGGTGTCAAATCTGCATATAAATTCCAATTTTGCAGTTTCTCTTTGAAGCTGTGATTTGTGATTCATTTGTTTGAGCACTGCTGTTAACAAGTCGTTAATGGAGTGAGCAGGGAGATTGACGTGTTCCCCTATTGGTTTTTGAATGTTGTGATTTCTGATGTCAGATTTGTGTCTATTTATTCTTTTGCACAGACTGTCCTGTTTGCCCAGTGTCTAAGGAAGGCAGAGGGGTGCTGGTGGCACATGATAACATATATCACATTGGTGGATGAAAAGGTGAATGAGCCCCCGATGGAATAGGTGGTTTGATTAGGTCCTGTGATGGTGTCTTTTGTGAGATATGTGGACAAAGTTGGCAACGGGGTTTGTTGCAGGGATATGGGCTTGCCTTAATGTTTCTGTTCTTTGGTTTGTAGTTGCTGGTGAGTATCTGCTTAAGGTTGGGGGCTGTCTGTAAAGTGAGGGATCATCTTGCAGGATATGCTGTAGATCCTTGATGATGTGCTGGAGAGGTTTGACTTGGGGGTTGTATGTGATGACCAGTGGAGTTCTGTTGTTTTCTTTCTTGGGCTTCTCCTGTAGTGGTTGACTGCTGGCTACCTCCCCCCAAGTGTTCCCCGAGGCAGCGGCTGGCTTCGGTGCAGTGGGGTGCCAGAGAGGCAAAGTGCTGCCTTCACAAGGGAGGATCGAGGCAGAAATCTCAGTTCAGCTTTATCCCTCCAGGCCCTCCACCATTGTCAGTGTCATGGTGCAGGAGGTCAGGGGGCCCCATGATGAGCCCTGTGCAGTGTCCTGTGAAAACAGCGGGGTGTGTCCCAGGAAGGTCTGGGTGTGGCTGCTGGGGAGGGCTGTGAGGGGATGAGGAGTCAATGGGGTGGGGGTGAGGGATGGGGTAGCTGTGGGAGGGGGGGGTCACTAGGGTGGGGGGGAGGGGACTTGGAGGGATGAGGGGGTCAGGCACTATGGGATGGGGTTAAGAGGAGGGGGTTTCAGGGCAATAAGTGTCAGGGGCAGAGGGAAGCTGTGGGGATGGTTTGGGGGAAGAAGGAGTGAGGTACTGGGGTGGGAGATCTGGGAGGGGGTCAGTGGTCTGGTGGGAAGGATTAGGGGTGGGGGGCATGGGGTGGGAGGGGTCAATGGAGTGGGAAGCTGAGGAGTTGTGGTGGTGGAGACGAAGGGGTGCGAGAGGTGAAGGGAAGGGGAATGTAATGTGTGGGCTGCGGGGTCAGAGGAGGTCTGTAGCGGGAGAATCAGCTGGTCTCCCAGGTGAGGAAGGAGCAGGGCTCAGGGCCAGCCTTAGGGAAAATAATGAGAATCCTGTGGCACCTTAAAGACTAACAAATTTCTTCGGGCATAAGCTTTTGTGGGCTCCAACCCACGTCGTCTGATGCATCATGTATGATGTCCATTTGTTTGCACTTGGAGAGGAAGATGATGTCTGTCTGTATCTGTGTGAGTTTTTTCATGAGGTTGGTAGATTTCCATTTCATACGGCTAAATTCAGTGCCTTGCATGGTGACAGTTTCCAGAGGGGGAGCCGTGTTAGTCTGTGTAGAGCAAAAACAACGAGAGTCTTGTCGCACCTTAGAGACTAACAAATTTCTTCGGGCATAAGCTTTCGTGGACTCCAGTCCACTTCGTCAGATGCATTAGAGAAAATAGTGCCACGGGCAGGCCCCACTGCCTTCCCCCCCCCATTGCTCAGCACTCCCTTCCACAGCCCCGCACCCCAGGCCCACCTGCCTTACCTGTAGACCCTGGCGCCCACTGTCGAGGCCAGCTGGCTTGGTTACTGGCACTGGGAGCTACTTCAAGTGGGGTGTCGAGGGAAACGCAGACGGGAGCTGCTGCCACCAGGAACTCAGGCTCCAGGTGTCTGTGTGGCGTGTCCGTGCATGAGCAACGGGGCCCGGCACGTGTGCACCTCACCTCTTCCTGCATACATCTGTCTGTGCGCCCCCCCCTTGCACTCAGGGACTCAAACCCACTTGGCTGCTGCATCCTGGCACACCAGGCCCTTGCCGGGAGGGAGCGTCGTTAGCGAACAGAGGGGGCCACTTCTGTGCTGCGGTGGTGGGAAGTGAGAGCATCGTCTGCCCTTGCTGAAAGGGGCTGCTGATTCCTTCCTGATACAGCCAAACATGGCTGGCATGGGACAGATTGCTCACCAGCATGCGGCTCCTGCTCCCCACCCAGCAATAGAGCCAAGCTGGCAGGTGTTGTCAGGCAGTCGAGAACTGGACACCCCACATCTCTGTGGAGTGTTTCCTTTTGGAGTGTGCTGCCACACGCCTTGTGGAGCTGGCATTTCAGCATGGCCGAGGCTGATTTTCCACTGGTGAAGCTCCTGAAGAAGTGAGAATGGAATCACTGGCCCTAAGTCATACTCGAGATGATAAACCCATTTCAGTCGTTGTCCTGAGTGTCCCCGAGCCTTGATTTGTCCAGATACTGAACTATTGAATGTGCAATTGCCTGGTGAGATTCCTGGGCTAACCCTCTGGTTTGTTTTCTCAGCTTAAACTCCACTGTGTGAAGATCCCTTCAGATCTGTGCTCTGTGGATATAAGCAACAAAAATCTGGTTTCAGTAAGTAGAGAGACTCAAAAAAAAAAAAATGTGATGAACCACCTCAAATCCTGAGACTGAGTCACTGTGTTAGCACGAGAGCGGCCATGCGGCATGCAAAAACTGTGTGTGAACGCTGACCCTACTTCCCCCCCCACGACCAGGCCAGACAACCGTGCACTTGTGATGTAGCTCAGTGACTCAAAACATGTTCAGGGACAGGCCCCATCTGTAAACCTTGACGGCCTGTGGTGCCCAGTAAATAGCTTTAGTGCAAAAACCATCCGGCTTGTTAAATATTTCTTCCCTGTGACACGTAATATACATATTGCCATAGTAAGTATTAAATAAATACACTGGGTGTACTGTAATGGTGGCTCCTGTTCATAGGTGGCTGGTGAAAATATTCGTGGGGTGAGGAAGCTGAGGAAAACTGTCAGGCCTCACTCTTCCATGTGCATGGATGACAGGGTACAGGGGTGTGCTGTCTCTATTCTGGTCCAGTGTGGAGGGGAAGCCTTGGAAAGTCAGAAGAGTTGGAGAGTGAGCTTGTCCTGAGCTCATCCTGCACCAGTGGCTCCTGTCTTATCAGACTGGACCTGGCTCTCAGCTCTGTCCCACTGGCTCTTGCCACTTGCAGATTTTCTGTGGCAGGCTCCCCTACATAGGGTGGTGGTCTAAACCATCTGGCTGCCCCAAGAAAACAAGGAAGGAAAAAGGGAAGAAAGTCAGCAGTCCTTTTGTGAAGATGGGGTGCTGATACTGGGATTAGAAGGGTGAGGGGTCCCGTGAGAGGCTAACGTGGGGCGCCTGGGTGAACCATAGGGGACTGGAGCAATTGATCACCCAAGTTAACTCAGAGACTTGCTTCCTATTTTCGGAATGCACAGTACGACCAAGAGGGAAACAAATACTGGGAAGTGCTGTAGCTTCGGACTTGTGACAAAAAAGACCCGGCCATTTCAAAGCGGGCAGGAACGCTTCTTTTTCTCTCTCTTCTTTCAGGCTAAAGAAGATGACTTTGAGCATTTTGATTCTGTCGCATATATCAATGCTACAGAAAACCTATTGACATTAGGTAAGGAGGTAACATTGCTGAAATGTAGATGCATCTCTTAGACGCAGGTGTTTGACACAGGGAAGCTACACATGTCTGAGCTCATGACTAGAACCTCACACATAGGCTTCAAAAAGAATGCACACATGGCGCCTCTGTGCAGGAGAATTGCTCCCCAACATGGAGTAGCTTTCCTTGTAGCAATTCTTATAGTAATGCCTAGCTCTTACACAATGTTTTTCACCAGTAGTAAAGACACGCTCAGTCAATCTGGAAGTCAGTCTAATAAAACCATCCCTTCAAGTGGCGTAGCTTAGTGTTGACGAGAATGCATTTCTCGTCCGCGCAGCGCAGTGAAGATGGTGTACTAAAGGGAAGTTACAAAGTCAATGGGAGTTATGCAGGCTACTCAACTGCTGCTGAATTTTGCCAGCAGTGTAGACCAGGCTTAGGAAACAGAAACTGAAGCTATGAATTGTCTGGTGCTGGAGGCCACTGTGGTGAAATTGTCCTGTTGTGCTTCCCACTTGTGAGTAACCTATCAATGCTTCTAGGCCTTGCCTTAATAAAGATTCATTACACCCACTTGCAGAGTGGTGCATTTTAATCCAGCACACGCCTAGTGCTGTCTGATCAGTTATTAATTGGGAAAAAACCAAAGAAACTAATTTCAGTCGGGAATGAACAAATTAAGTTAAATGTTTCCTTCAGTGGTTCAATGATACGCCCAGCTCAGAGGGGAGGAAACAGGTGAAATTGAATTCCATTTTTGAAAATCAGCTAAATATATTAAGCCATCATGCACTGTAGTGAATGTGTTGTGTTGTGGGGTAGTTTCCATTTTCTTTCAAAAGTATTCATCAATAATATCATGAATTTCCAGAGTTGTTATAATCAATTACATCAACATTTTGGAGGGGAGATTAAACCTCATGCTACAAGAATTAAGCATGTGTCTGTGCTCTTGGAGATCAGGATGAGACCTAATGTGGGGGACATATTGCCCCACAACTGCCTACTCTGGGTTCTTAAATCTTCCTCTGAACCATCTGGCACTGGCCACTGTATGAGACAGACTATTGCACAGGACGGTCCTTGGGTGTGAATCACTCTGGTGGTTTCTAAATTCCACTGTACTTGTTCAACCCTTATTAGTTTTAAAGTAGCATGAGCATTGGGGCGTGTAAACTGGTTGGAGGGTCATCTTTCCAGGGAGATGTCTAGCTAGGATAGACCAGGGAGCATTGGAGTGTGGATGGTTGGCCATGCGGAGGAAGACAAAGGCTTGGTCTACACTTTAAAGTTATATCAGTACAGCTACATCAATCAGGGGTGTGAAACCGACCCCCCCCGCCCCGTATTTGTTCATTTTTGTTCCCTTTATTCATGTAAGTGCTGTCCATCCTTCATCTGAGGCACTGACTCTCAGTGAGAGCTGGGTCCCTCACTCTTTTAGTCCCCTTTATTTGTTTTCAAAGGCTGGAATTTTAAGAAAAATCCCATATAAACAGTCATTGGAAATAAAATCTGATTTTTTTTTCTCTCCCAGAAAAACATGGTCCCACTCTTTCCTGTCACTTTGGTACTTTGGTCTGGTCCACAGCAAGATGTCAATTGTTCTTTCCACGCCGTTCATTTCTCATAGGGCTTTGTTTTTCTCTTTTTATCCATTTAGAAGCATTTCGCAACTTTTCTGTACTACGGGAACTGGAACTTTCCTTGAATGGACTAAGAAACCTTAAAGTCAGCGCTGGAGACTTTCTGCACTTGGAAGTAAGATCAGAGAGAAGCTGGACATTGAGCTCTGCTTCTACCCCCACATTTAGAATTGTCATAGCAAGGTGTAATGTATTATTATTATTATTGAACGTTAGTTATTAACAAGATCTATTAGATTACATAGTGGATATTGTAAAGGAGACCTGAGTAAAATGGTGACGATATGGACAGAATATGTAATGAGGAAACGTAACTATTAGCATTTCGCTTGTGATATCCATGCCAGAGATTAGTTGGCTGAGGGGGTGATGCCTCTTTGGATTCCCAGGCTGGCTATTTTTGAGCATCTTTCATTCAGACACTATTAATAAGGGATGCAAAAAGATTTTTCTGATACTTTTATGAGAAAATGTCATTTTGATACCATTTCTCAGTGTTTAACAAAAGCCACATGCCTACGTTCTCTAGGCTGTTTTTTCAACCAAGTATGATGTTCAAGGAAGGACACGGTGTAGTCCTTAGAGCACAGAACGAGGAGCATGGAGACTTTGGGTTTATTCCTGGTTCTTCAAGAGATGTGCTAGGTGACCTTGGACAAATCAAGGAACCACTCTGTGTCTCAGTTTCTTGATCTATAAAATGAGAATAATCAGAACTCCTGCATGTTGTGTTTCCTCTGAGACCTCAAGGTCTACACTACACGTGCTCAAAGACGTTTTGAGAATGCTTTGAGACCCTCCAATAGAAGATGCATCAGAATTGCGAGTGTTACAAAAATATATAAAGATGACTAGAAAACTCTTTCACCAAATCTTCCTTTTTCAGTCACTTTCCTGAAAATTTCTGTTTCCCTGCTCACACCTGGCCTGCTGCAGAGGTATCAGATGTGTAGGAGTGAGGGCTCGACGCTGAGCATTTCTTGAAATGGGCTGAGCCTCCTCCATCCCCACTGCAGTCACTGGAATTTGAGGGTTCCCATCAACTCACTGGATCAGGCCTTCAAAGAATATTTGTTATTAAATATTATTATTAATTATTATTATTAATCTTGTATTAATAGGCAACTGTCAATAATTCCAGCAGAGGCCAATGTAAGAGTGTTTTTTGCTACATTGGGACTTTCTTTTACCTTTCCCCTAGATACTGGATCTTTCTTACAATAATTTGTCTCCTGAGGACGTTAGGACACTGGGAGTTTTGTCTCAACTTAAGGTTCTTCACCTAACAGCCAATGGACTTAGATCTCTTCCTTCTGACCTGGCAGTCTCAGAGCAGTAAGTCCAGAAAGAGAGAGAAGTGTGAAGCATTATTCATTTGATCTAAATATAAAGACAGACTCTCATTATGGCTGCATCTACACTTGTAAATTAAGTTGACTTAAGTTTCCTTAAGTCGACTTAATTTACCCTGCGTCTACACTACAGTTTTCTTAAGTCGACTTAAGCAGCTTGCTTAAGTCAACTTAAGGAAAATAAAGTCAACTTAATGAAAATTAAGTCGACTTTATTAAAACTCCTTTTAATTCGACTTAAGGCTTAATTTGACTTTTTAAAGTCGAATTAAGCCAGTGTAGACGTGGGGTAGCCCTAAGTCGACTTAGGGCT
>VOCT01085388.1:0-47521 GCA_007922175.1 Pelusios castaneus
AGCTCCGGTGTCCCAGAGTGGCATGGATTGGCACTCTGGGACATTTCCGGAGGCCAATCAATGCGCGGTAAAGGTACACACGAGCACAAACGCGCAGCAGATGATCCGAAACAGCTGTTACCACTCTCGGCGGAGTGGTGGTTGGAATGCGCAGCAAGAAGGCGCTTAGTGCGCAGGAACAACATTTCATGTCTGTACAGTTCGCTTATTAACGCGCGGTAATGATTTTTACTGCGGATTAAGGTGCTCGTGTAGGCAAGCCCTAACAGATTTATTTATCGCATGAGCTTTCATGGGAGAAGATCCCACTTCGTCAGAGTGGGATCTTCTCCCACGAAAGCTCATGCGATAAATAAATCTGTTAGTCTTTAAAAGTGCCACAGGACTCTGTTGTCTTTCTACAATAGACTAACACGGCTACCCCTTTGGAATTCTAAATGAATGTTCAGGTATGCCTTCCATCAGAATTGACATGGCTCTCACAAGGAATCATCACAGTGTACAAAGCTATAATGCTATGGAATTAAAGAAAGAGGCAGCAAAATATTTTGGAAATTGACTGATCTTTGGCTACGCGTGGTGGATATACAAGTGGCCTAAGCGGGGAGGGTACATGGGGTGGGTTCTGAGTTATTATAGAGAATGGTTTCTTGGGTAACTGGCTGTTGAGACTTGCCCACATGCTCAGGGTTTAACTGATCGCCATATTTGGGGTCGGGAAGGAATTTTCCCCCAGGGCTGATTGGCCTGGACTCTGAGGGTTTTTCGCCTTCCTCTGTAGCCCAGGGCATGGCTCACCTACCGGTGAATTCTCTGTATCTTAAAGTCCTTAAATCATGATTTAAGGAGGTAAATAACTCAGTCATAGGTTGGTGGCCTATTGCTGGAGTCGGTGGGTGAAGTCTTGAGGTCTGCATTTTTCAGGAAGTTAGACTAGATGATCGTACTGGTCCCTTCTGATCTTAAAGTCTATGAGTCTATAAAATATCTACCTGTTGACTGTCCAGGTGAAATCCTGGCCCCATGGGAGTCAATAGCTAAACTCCCAGAGATTTCAATGCGAAGAGAATTTCACCCGCCATTTGCTGCTACTCAGAATAACTTCATTTGCTAGCCAGTTATTATTTTCCACATTCCTCTCAGTACGTATTGTCCATTGTTAAATTAGAGATTACTGATGAAATACAGCAAATGACAAATGAAAACCAGTCTAAACTTTGTACCAAACAGGTATGGTCCAAAGACACTGAAGTCAACTGAGAGTTCCCTGGATTTTGGAGTAGGCTCCAAAAGACCTTATTTTTGTAAATTAACAACAGGATTATTTTCATTGTAATAATGAGGTAATTTTGATTTCAGATGCAATAGTACAATTGAATTCTGTAGGTGATTCAAATATTCTGCTTCACTGAAATTAAGACTAAGGGCTTGGTTCTGTGATTACTTACTACCAAGTACTTGCTTTGTTGAGAAATCCTATTAATTTCAATGAATGAGCAGCATTGTGACCTAGACTTGCACTGGCCACCCGTCTCTGCCAGCAGAGGGAACATTTCATACAGTAACTGAGTGCTCTGGCACTCATGCAGAGAAAAAACATTTTTATTCAGACCAATAACATGCAGTCAGAGGACTATAAAACAAAGTATACTAGCTGAGAAATGATACCCGAGGATTGTCTATAAGAAATTCATGTTGGAAAAAGAGAAGGCACTAATGGTAGATTATATGAGAAATTATTCAATGATTTTTTTTTCCCTTTTAGTGCATCTAGACACAAAAAGAATACCAATTAGTGAAAAGTGCAGGGTTTCATTTATTCTCTGGAACACGTTGAAGGAAATAAAGCATAAGTGGCAACACTAATTGGCCAGAATTTTCAAAAATAGATGCTTAAAACAAGGTTCCTAAGTCTATATTTAGTCCACTTCAGTAAGTGGCCTAATTTTCAAGTCTCCTGCTGAGCTTGGACCAGCTCCCACTGACTTCAGTAACACCCAGGCTGAAAATCTGAATTACTGTGTACACTGCTCTTTCATCTGTTGAAATACATAGTGTTCAGATAAATCTGGTGACAAGCAAAATAGCATATGGAACAGGCCGAGCACCTCTGGTCTGACACCTCATAAGGATAAGTGATGTATAGAATCTCAACAGAAAGGCAAATACTATTGGCTTAGAATGGGAACATGATACAGCATGTATAGGCAATGGGTTTCTAAGGTGTATAGGCAATGGGTTTCTAAGGAGGCAAATTCTCTTATTTCTTTTTGCACCCAAATTTCCTTCTCTTCAGCCAGACCTGTTTTGAAAAGCCAGAACTGGTTATGTCAGTAAATGTAAATCATAGTTCCCAATACTGATATTATTTAAGTGGGCTTTCCTGGTTGTCTGTGTGAAATTCACAAGTCCATTATCTAATTTACGTTCACGCCTTACTCAGGAAAATTCATTCATTTCAATAGAAATTTGAGTGAAGCCCACACAGTTTGGCCTCATGTTAGATTAACCACCAGGCAATTCCAAACAATTATAAACCACAAATCAAAAATTGCCCCCCAATGTTTGCATTCACAATCCAAGGCTAGGCCCTGCAAACTATATCCAGGCAACTGTCATACTGAAATTAATGAAATTTTGCCTGCACGAAGAGGGCAGGTGCAGCCTTAAGTGATCATGTAAATGAAAATACATAGGTTTTAATACAAGCCTAGTTCAAAATTCAGGCCAATCAAATTCAAACAAAATTTTAAACAACTTCCCACTTTATTGCCAATTGTAGTATAATGCCAAGAGATACATTTTTCTTTGATTACATAGAGGGCAAAGTTTGTGTTTGGGGTGGGATGTATATTAAGATATATTCAGTGGGAATTCACAGCTATGCAATTGCCCAGAAAGAGGCACAAGTACAATGCTGAGGTCAAAGTTCACTCTCCTGGCTGCCACCATGAACATTCCACTGCAAGAGAAATGATTCTTGACAGGTTGGGTGGAAATTTCATTGAGTGCTGAAGCACTGGCATGCTGTCAGCAACATTCCTCTCGTGAACAGGTTTGTTTGCTCAGCATGGGGAAAGTCATGGGCCAGGTTGTAGACAGACGCTCACAGATGCATAAGGACAGGAAAAGGCAGCCAGGAACCTTTCAAACAATTTCCTATTTCTCGTTCTCTGGTGCTTTTCTCAAAGTTTTTCCTATTCATATTTTTACTCTGCTCCATTTTTCATTGAATATTTTCTCTCTTTCTTTTCTTCCAGTTGAATGAGCTGCTTTCAACTCCATTACAGTGACTGAATAGGAGTCAGTTTTAGTTAGATAAAATGTGTTTGGCTCAATAACTTTAAGCTGGTTAATTGATAAGAGCAAGGCACTGTATTCAGACAAACATATTGCAATGTCTTAAAAACCACACGGTTGCTCGGGACAGGGCCCTCCTAAAGTATTTCCTATTCTGTATCATGGAAGTGGTTTCTTATTAAACTGGCTTTCTTAATTAGCTCTGGAGTATTGTTTTGCACTAAGCCCTTGTTCTAGATCAGTGCTCTTCAACCTTTTTTGGATCAGGGGCCAGTTTTTCAATATTTTCACATTTGTAGTAAGTTTACCGCCCACCTACATACATCGTTACTTTTTATAAATTGCCACTGTCGTTACATTGTCGTTCTGTTAATTGTTAATTATAATTTTCAATTTATTTAAATTTTAAACTCAGATATTTTAAATAGGATATCCAACAAATTTCATTCAAATGAAATTTATTCATTCATTATTCATACAAAGGCAACAGAAAAGTTACCTGCATTGAAGAAAACTTATCATTCTGAGTAAACCTGAGGAAATTATCCAAATTCTGCCCTCTGTTATACCTACTGAACTGCATTTGTGTAAGTGAGAGCAGAACTTGGCTTGGAAACTTCAGATGGCTCACAATAGCAATCAGGAAAAGAAGAAGAAATTAAAAATGAAACACCAACACGTGGAATGAATCTGAAACATCCTGTCTCAGTAAAAGCACTCAGCAGCCCATTGTATTTATGCAGAACATGAGATATATGGAGACAATGTGAAGATGGAGTGGGAATGTGAAAATGTTCAAATAAAAGCATTACTTTGGCAATGTTGCTAAGGTTAACATGGGTTATGAAAAGAGATGCTGGCATTGAGACCTTCACTAACCAAGCAGGCTCACAAGAATGACCTTATTATGACAACCCTGAAACTAAGGGAAAGAAAATACAAAATGAGTGTTCAGCTTTTCTCATGAAATAGTTGAGTGCTTTTTTGGAAAACACTCAATTCATAGAGCACAGTTGACCTGAAAATCGTCTTTTGAAAGAACTGACAAGAAAAAAAAAAAAATCAAACTCCAAAAAGGGAGAGTAAAATCATTGTAATTTACATTTCTATAGTTCTTGACGAAGAAATTCATGGATGATTAAGAGCATAACATCAGAGCACTTCTCTCAGGCAGGTAAATATTATTATTCCCATTTATTTATGTATTTATATATGGGAAACTGGCACAGTGAGATTAAGAAGCCTTCATCGGTCACAAAAGACATCTATGGTAGAACCATAGGCAGAGAACTTTGTCTGCTGACAACTAGTTTTGCACTATAACCACAAGACCATCCTTCCATGTTTGCCAAATTAATGTGAATGAGAAAAAGTAATTAATTCTTCCTTGTAGTTCTGATCCTAGAAGATGCTGAAAGCCTCCTGTGAGGTGTAGATCATCCTCAACTCTCAATGAAGTCAATGAGAGCTGATAATGGTCATCACATCATAATATTAGGCTGCCTCTTACCACAGATTTGAACCACACGATATGTGACTATGGAACCTGTTCTTCTGAATTGCAGAAGAAATTGATAGTGTTAATAGGAATTATGTGCCCTCATCCAGGAGAGAACCTGCAATGTTATGGATGTCAAAATGCACACATCTCTCCCTACTGATACACATAATGTATGGCAGGAAATTTCTGTTTAAAGAATTACGTATTGTTAAGTGTTTTAGAGGCTCCTGGACTTCCTGTTAATGGGAAGTATTTCTCTTTAAATAAATGAAGATATATTTTCTGAAACCCCTGGAAAGGTGAACCTAAAGCACCCCAAATCAGTGATGTATACTGAATGTTGTAATTGTACACAACATTGAACACCACACATAAAAGATAAAATTGCAACCTTAAAAATCTCTCAATTTCCTTTAGACAAATTCAGTTGTTCCAGTGTACTATACCATGGAGACATTGTTGATTAAGAAGTTAATTTAAGAATTTTGAAGACAAAATGGCTTCACCAACAAGTTTACATTCCTTATGAAAGGAAATCTATCATTCACAGATTCTATTTGTTTTCTATTAATTTGAGTTTGGTGCATACAAAGCAGGCTAAATTAATGTAAGTTGTCTTTGGTACTTGGTAATGAAGAGTACTCAATCTCAGGCAACATTTTTTCAGAATTCTTTTATACTATATGGATGACACTAATAGCAACTCCTAAATGAATTTATGCAATCCCTTTGGATGTGATCATCTACTCTTACTAGCAGTGAATCATGAAAAACAAATAACTTATATAGTGTGTAGTCTATTCCCCCCCCCCCTTTGCTTTGTATAATTTGTAAGGAGTAATTACACCTAAATAAATAATTCAGAGAGTAAAAGGGAGAGACACACTAAGGTATTCATTTACAGAAGAGATGTTCAACATCTATAAAAAACTGAACTACAGCTAACAACAGTGTTTTTTCAGGAACTACTTGTACATTCAGTTGAACAGTAAGACAGACCATTCACAATACAGTTTCATACACCAACCTAACACAGAGAGGGGGGAAGCAGATTACAAAACACAGTGTGAAAAGAGAGAGAATTGCTGTACTGCCGTTTATGTCAATTAATGAAAAAAGACAATTCTCCAAAGAGGACACCTGGCTAATCCTGACTAAGTGTCACTACAATGCCTCCAGCATTCAAAGAACCTCTCTACACTAAGAAACATTTTCTAGTCCATTTTAAACCTTGTTCAGCTAAACCAATGTTAAAACCACTTACAGCTGTAGCACACAAATATAAACACAGAGAATAATTGTTTGCATTGTACAGTGTCCTGAGAATTGAAAGATTTTTTTTAACTTGAATTTCAACCTTGCCAGAGAATATGCTTTGTGTTTGTCAGTAATTTGGGATATGGCTATCTCCTGTGAGTTTTGATTCCTCACCAGCAAAAACAGTATATATCTTCCTTAACCTGAACAAGACTTATAAACTTTGAGAAAAATGGCTTAATATAGAAAGCTTTTAGAGGTGCAAGATACAAAATAATTAATGTCTGGCTGCATTCAATGGAGATCTCTTTATGCTTTTCTTACAATGTCTTATTCATGTTTAGAATACTAATGATGTCATCACTGGCATTTTTCTTAGCCATTTCCATAGATTACAGATTTGATTTAGCTGATATCTCTACAGCTCATAGGCTTTCCTTATGTTGTCTATTTCCAGCCCTTCACAGCACTGCATCCATAAGAATTAATTGAATTCCTCATTTCTCAAAGCACAATTGCCCAAACTTACAGTATTTTTCACATTTGAATAATTTGAATGCATAAATAAAAGGTCATTCTGGGAATGCTTTTATTAGTTTATTAATTATTCTTTCAAAGTACATTAAACCTCTCTACTTGAATGTCCAATACTCAAAATAAATCAATTTTTGAAAAAACAGCCATTTGTTACAAGAGAAAATATATCTTTCATGAAGGTGCTTTGGCATGATTAATTAACGATCTACAGAGGTGGCGCATGACACTGTATAAAATTAGACTCCATTACATTAATTTAGATCATTTTAGAGACTCCTGAACTCAGCTGGACTCCATAGACCTATTTACACCTGTTTTACCAACATGTAAAATAATCTAAATGATGTAATTTCTTATTAAGGAGGTATAAGGCAATATACATTAAAATGAAGTGACACTACTCAGGAAGTGCAAGGCTTTGTAGTACTGGGCCCTTAGATTAAAACTACGGTATATTAAGATTATGTTCTGTATTGACAAAATATAGGAAATGAATATCCATTTTAACTAATTGTACTGCGGTTTGGTCTCTGCACAATGGGTGATTTAAAAAGGCCATCCATCACGCTCACAGGAGTTCAAAGGAAAATGTAAGAAATTTATGTTGGCTTTGAATCTTTCACTATCAAGTAATGGTGGAGCTGCAGGGTCCTACAAACCCAACTACATTTCTGAAATAAACTTTTTACGAGTTTATAGATCCAAGGTACAACATCATATTTTCTGTTCACCCTATGTTTTATTACCATAACCGTAAGGCAGCCTTTGCTGGATGATGTATATATGCAGCAGTTAGTTACGTTTAATGAAAGTATTTGGGATGCAGTTTCATCCTTAATTCTGAATTTTCAGATTCATCTGTTTTTAAGATAGATTTTAAATATGATTTTGTGTTCAACATTTGTTGTTCACTGAAAGAAACCAAGAAACATTTTCTGAAAGTGGCTGAGAAATCACTAAAAGACTCCATAATTTTTTCTGAAGGCACTAAACCACAGCTGGTGGACACTATTATAGTTGCTTACATACATACCAACACCTACAGCTGATATGGTCTAGCAGGAATAAGAATGCATCTATAGGCAATTTTGAATTGTGTTTGCTTCTAAGACAAAAGATATTCTGTAGACAGTGTAAAATTAACTAGGACTACTGATTCCAGAATCTGGACACATTTCACATGATTATTTATGGTTATTCAATTATTTAATTAGGCATTAACAATAATATGCAATGCATCACATTTGCCATCCAGCCACTTGAACACCATGCCCCTTTCAGCTTAAAGCATAAATAGTGCAATGGTCATTATGGTAATGAATTCATGCCAGTCACGAAAAGCAGAACGTCATTGTCAAACACTTCAGAATCTGCAAGCCTTTTTTTAAGTTCAGTCAGAATTAAATGGTAAAAGGGAAACCACAGGAATAGTTAATCATTCCAAAGATTGTTTTTTCACACTGTCATTTGCAGTTTTCGTTGGTCTTCACATGGAAATTTCCTTTAAATTACTTCTTTCCTATTAATGTAATATTTAAGGTAGGGAAATAAGCCAAGATATCTAAAAGCATGTTGAAAGCCATTTTGGCATAAGAGAATGCAGTCAGTTAAAATAAGAACTAACCCAAACTTTCAGTTAAAATGTAAATTAATTCACACACAAATATTTCATAGCTGTGAGAAAAGAGGCACAGAAAAGTACAATGCCAAAAAAAATGGGCTTGTTTTCAGTAGAGATGTGCAAATAATGAGTATTTTGGTTCACCGTCAATTTAGGAAAACAAATCATTTGTTTTGACCGAACACAAACTATCATTTTTTAAATATTTCCAGCAAATTGAAAAGTTGAAAAAAAATTAAGTGAAAATATTTTGACAAGACAAACAAAAACTCTGAGTTAAATGTTTTGGTAAAGTCAAAAATGAAACATTTTTGTTTGGCTTTCAGGCACTTTGACAAAGGCAAAGGATCCACAAAATGGATGCAGGAGGATGAGTTGATGATGATGGTACTTTCCTTATAAGCTTAACCCCAGTGGTTAAGATGCTAACTTGGGATAAGGGAGAACCAAGTTCAATTCTTCCCTCTGCCTTATGTTGAGAAGGAACTTGATTTCAGCTCTCCCTCATGAAAGGAGAATGTCCTTGCCCAATGACTATTCATTGTCATCATGAATTACTATAAATTACCACTCATTGTGTGAGGGAAAGCGTGAAGATAATAGTACAGCCTGGAAGTCGAGTCTCCGGTTAAAGCTTATATTCCGCTGGGTTAAAACTTACTGTTTGCCTGGTACTATCAACAACCTCTCTGAATTGTGCTGCCACCAACCAGGTCCAATAATAGATCCATCTTATACAAGAACAGCACAGGAACCACCAGGAAGAGGTGAAGGCCTACAAGTGGCAGGAGAATCACTGATGACAAGAAGCCCCTGTGTTCATGAAAGCAAGCAGGTGTGGCTCACTGTGAAATATCTCCAGACTTGTTGACCCCTTCCCCCCAAAGTTGGGCCACCAGTTCCTGGAACCCTTCATGGAATTTAGGAAAACAAATAATTTGTTTAGGCCCAACACAAAACTTCCAGCATGAAAGTGGCCATTTTGTGAATCCTTTGCTTGCTTTTGTCAAAATGCCTGAAAATCTAAATGGCATTTTTTTTAGGTAAAAATGAAATGTTTCCACTGACATTACCAGAATAATAATGTCTTTTGTTGGGTCAATACTATTTGGCAAACTTGACACAGATTAGTAAATAACTTGTCAACGTGAAACAACTATTCATTTAAAAACAAAATCCAGCTTTTCTCTTCCTTGCAGTTAGTTTGAAATATCTGCACTACAGTTAACTTTTTTTGAGTTAGCCTACCTCAATTGAAAGTGGTTATGTTGAAAAATACAATTTGAGCAGAACACAATTATTATATTACAAGCATAGAGTGGCTGAATCCCCACTGCATAATCTGAGCATCAGAAACACTTGAGCGTCAACCCACACCAGTGACAGGCAAGCTAGCTTAAGCTGAAGGCACCACTTAACTCAAGATAGAGACTTTCTTGTGTGGATCGGTATTTGGTTAGGGAAGACACTCGAGTTATTATTTGAGTGAGAACAGTGAAGACAAACCCAATAAGTTGGAGGGCAAAGCTGGAAACTGAACATGTCTTCTGACTCCCACAGAAGTGATATGTACAATGATTTATGTGACATATAACGAATATATTTCTTTTATAAAATATGTCCGAATAGACTGAGATTCTTAATCAGTTCCAATTTATCAACTTCTTGATCTGATTAAAATCTTTACTATCCTTCCCATTCAAGATGGAAACACATCTTGTCAAGATATTGGCTGGGGCAAGATGTATTTTCCTTCTACTTATTTTGTCTCTACTTTTGCATAAAATTAAACAAACAATTTAACAACCAAGGGAATATTGGTATTTACCTAATGGCATGTGTGGATCTCTTTTTCATAATTTAGATATTGGGAAAATGATATATTTAAAAAATCTGTTTAAATAAAAGAATGAACTAACATTTTAAAGATTTTTACTGATAAAAACCAATAGAAAACAACTCAGGCTTACACAGAAAATTAGAAGGCAGGTGTGATTTTGCCATCTTTCATAACCATTTTTCATCGTCATATAAACACCGCAATTTGAGAACTGCAAAGAATGAGTTACAAACAATGAACAGTACTCACATTTAAACATCAAATCGGGAGTAAGCTTATTTCCTTTTTCTATAGCACCGTCTAGCCACATACCTGGGAAGCTGTCTTTTATAGCCAAAATCATCACAAAATGGTTTGGCCCACTATTCAAAATCTGTCAAAGTATATATTTCAAACATCAAATATTACCATAGGGTAACCACAGTTTTTCATTCTACTGTTAAATAAAAAGATCATATGGGACCAATATTTCTTCCAGGAGTTAATAAGTGAACTCACCTAGAGCTGACATGCATTAGATCATAAAGTCTCTACCATAAACATGAGAAACAAAGAAACATTTTATCGAACAGGATGATCAGTAGAGTAAACCTATTTTTCTTTCTAAAGCTCACAAAGACTTCCTTACAAGTTAGAACAACAGCATATGATTCAATTAAAAGCATTTATAAAACAATGATACTACAAGTTATACAAAATTAGAAACTTTTTGAAACACAATGGCTCTCATTCTCATCTCAGATACACTGGTTTTACACAATTATAACTCCACTAACTTCATTTATGCCTTACTGAAAGGCGGATCCTGCACCACTAGAAACAATGAAAGTTTTCACATTGACTTATGGACATGCTAGACCAGGCCCTATTATGTGATTGGAATGAGGACCAATGACAATGTTCAAATAACTTGCCCTCTAGTGGGGTATGGAAACTGTATGTCCACTTACACATCCGACTATGCAATAGAAATTTACTTGCTAATGCAGGTGACCCGTACACCATGATATGTTCACTGCATATGCTCCAGAATTAGGCTCAGGACACCATGGTTTGGTTTGGAAAAAACAAGTAGGGCTATTCTGCAGAACCAAAACCTGAGATGGCTTGGAGCCAGGCCCCATTTTATCCGAATGACCAAAGTCAGAAAGGAGGCCATTTGACACATTTTTGTCTTTTCTGTTTAAGAGACAAATCAGTGTGGTTTTTAATATGTCTTGATTTGGCTAAATCTCATTAGTAAACTAAATTAAAATCAGTGGTGGGTTTTATTTTATCAAATCAGAGTTCTATTTCATCAGCACAGTTAAATAATACATCGTGTCTGTTATATGTAATATGCATGTGCATTATATGTAACAAAAACATACACTTGTAAATTAAGTCAACTTAAGCAGGCTTAAATTGACTTAATTTACTCTGTGTCTACACTTGAGTTTCCTTAATTCGACTTAAGCAGTTCCTTAAGTTGAATTAAGGAAAAGTTAGTTCAAATTAGTAAAACCTCGTTTTACTTCGAACTAGTTAGTTTGAATTAAATCAATGTGGCCATATTAGTTCGAACTAACAGCTTAGTTTGAACTAACCGGCACATTGACCTTAATGCAACTGACTAATTCAAACTAAGCAAGTGCCATGCATGGCACTTGCTTAGTTCGAACTAACATTCTAATGGGGCCATGCTAGTTCGAATTCAGTTAATTCGAACTAACTAAAATTAGTTTGAATTAGTTAGTTCAAATTAACTAATTCGAACTAACTTTGGTAAGTGTAGACATAGCCATAGTGCCCCAAGAAGAAAACATTCTGCACACCTCACAGTTTGTTGTACCAGTAGCTGTAGAAATTAATGAGGTTTTGGAATGCTAGGTACATACCTGTTAGAAACTACAAATGAAGAATAATCTTGCTGATCTGTAGTGCATATGTGGCAATATAACAAGTAATGAATGAACCACAGTCTTGAGAAGGGTAACAGAAGTATAAGGACATTTTCTGTTTTCCCACCTTATTCCTCCCTTCTTTGTATGATTCAGCTTCCATCATCTCTCTCTGTCCCATCTCTCTTAAAATTTTAACTGTACTTACCACTTTCGCTACATGCCTCATAACCACACCTTTGTCATCTTCTGCTTCTATCCATGTTTTCCATCAATTGGCCACCTACTCCTAAAACCAACTTCTTGACCATGCCTCTAGCCTCCTCCCCTTCAAGTGTCCTCTTATGAACCATACAAGCCCTAGACTTCTCTAAAACAAACAGCATATTTCAAGAAAATAAACTAAAAAAAAAAAATAGTTTTCACAATCTTCACGACACACCCATTACTAACCAACGCATCCACATCATCTCACATCTATTATCATCTTCCCCCCTGCCTCTTCTTCTAATATTGTTCAGAATCACTCATCTAATAATAGCATCAGGTGACTCAAATTCTCACCCCCAATTTAGAGCCTGTTCCTGCAATCCTTGCATATGTGTTTAGTCCTTACACATAAAGTCTTATTAAAGTTCCATCTGTAACTTCATGTCTTATTTACTACACACTATTTAAACCCTGCTTTGAACTCAGAATTAATTTCCTCTGAGCTATTATATGGTGGTCATTGCTATAATTCCTGAATATTTAAACTATTAATGAATTTATTTTCATAACACCCATTTCAGAGATGAGGAACTGAGGCACAGATTGAAATTAAGGTCAGACATTACTAATTTTGGGTGCCCATTTGAGACATCTAGGACCTAATTTTCCAGAGTCGTTAGCATTATATATCATTTCATGTGTTCAAAGCAAAGCTCCAGTCAGCTTCAGCGGTAACTGTGAGTGCTCAGCACTTCAGCCAATCAATCCCTGTGGTTTCAAGTCAAGCACCCAGAAAATAAGAAACCTACAATTCATGCTCACTTGTGAAAAGTTTGGTTTAAGTGACTTGCCCAGCATCACATAGTAACTCTGTGGCAGACAGGGATAGAATCCAGTTCTCCAGGGCAGAAACCAAGTACTTTCTTTAGGCATGAGACCATTCTTTATCTTCCTGGAATCTCTGACTCATTCACCTTCCAACATCTGCATCACGAAACAGGAATCATACTAACAACAGCGTCGTTCATGACACAGTCCTGATTAAGCCCTAGAGTTGGCTCATCCTGTGCAGTGAATGAGGCAGAGGACCCAGGAAAAAAAGCAGTATATGATCATGCAACTAAAAATCATATCATAGTGCATGTCCATTCATAAATAAGATTATTCCAGCAACCTTAATTCTGATATCTCTTAACTTTTTTGACTCAGCAACCTCATTAATATTCTCTTTTTGTAGCTTGTGTATATGCAATAGGTATACATATGCACACACATATATAAAATAATCATACATACATATGTAATAAATATGTAGGCTGCAAGTTTCAAAGCCTCCTAAGGAATTTAGATACCCAGTTCCATTTAAATCAATAAGGATCTCTAAAATCTCATATGCTGAGCACAATTCCTGCCTGAATTTTGTCCACATCTACTCTCGAGTCAGTTTTAAGAGAGAGATTTTTGTGACTAAAGTAAAATCACTACATGTCTCTGATACAAGGAACTTTTGTTTGGTCAAGAGTACTCTGTAAGGACATGTAGACGTATACACACATATACTTTTGACCAAACAAAAGTTTATATATAAAACTCATTTTATACACACGCACGCATGCACGCACGCCTATTCACTTTCATCTGTATTTAGCCTTTGGCCTGACTTTTGATCTTTCACCTACTTGTCAGCTCCTAAATTCATGTCAGTGTTAGCTATTCACGTACTTGACCTGTGACCTCATAAATTATGGAAGGTCATACATATTGTCATCGAACAAACAAAATAGCTGGAAGCTACACTTACTGAATAAAACCCATATAGAGCAAATTTGTGCAACATTTTGTCATCTACTGAAAAAAAAAATTAAAGGCTAGGTTACCTAGCACATCTCCAGGACAGGGATGAAGTACATTTTTTAGGACAGAGTGGGAAAGTTTCCTCTGAGTATGTACCACCTATGCTATAGGGGTAAAATTCAGCTCTGTGGAAAGAGCCAGAGTAAGGTCTATGCACCATGTAAGGCCTTGTATCTGCCATCTGCACTGGGGTGAAATTTATCCTAGATGAAGAGGATTCCAGAGGTGTCAATATGGCACCTTGCAATCTCCCTTCCCCAGAGATGGAATGGACCTTTTAATAGCTCACAGAAATACTCCTCTGGTTTTTTATATTTTCCTTCTATTATTTCAATATAGTTTCTAGTTTCATTTAATTTTCTCCAAGTAAAATGTTTTTCAAAGGGGGAGAAAGAAGAGACAAAATGAAAACATATGTCTGTCTGACATAATAGCATGTTCTGTTCAGCAGACTGCAAAGGGTATCGTGAGCATTTTACTTAATTAATTATTATAGTTCCTGAAATAAAATTTAAACAAAATCATGCACAGGTTGACACATTTCAAGTGGAGAAAAAGTTCACTATTCCTCATTGCGCTAAGGTAGTCATGTTTTCTGTCACTCCACCATAAAGCACAGTCTACAAATAATTTCACTTGTACCCTTTTATCTTCCTGATATCTGTCTCATAGGCTTTCATGAGTGTTGCACTTTACTGCTTACCAAAGCATTTTTTTTTTTAAAGTATATTTCTAGCTTTTAGTATCCTGAAGGTCCAAATTCACAAAGGAGAAGAGAGTCTGGACACTCAGAAGTCTTTACATTGCATAAATCCATCAGCTGCATGCTTTCTTAACCTCTAAAACCATGTTTATAATAGACAAACGCCATGCCATGTAGTTCAGATAGTAATCATTACTGAATACCCAAAGCAGTGACATATCAGTAAGTAGAGATAGGCAGGTAAGTGATAGATCTGTGCAATACCTGAGTTTTCATCAAGCACAGTGGTCTTCAACCTGGGCAATACTACCCACTAGTGGGTGTTTTGTTATTTTTGGTAGGTGCTACAAAAATGAAGGAAGGAGATAATGGCCATGCTCATTCGGCTGTAATTTATAAAAAGTTTGTATGAATAATGAATGAATAAATTTTGTTTGAATGAAATTTGTTTGATATCCTATTTAAAATGTCTGACTTTAAAATTTAAATAAATTGAAAATTATAATTAATGATTAACAGTATGACAATGTAACAATTAATTTGACAACGACAATTTATAAAAAGTAACAATTTATGTAGGTGGGTGATAAATTTACTGCAAATGTGAAAATATTGAAAAACTGGGCACTGATCCAAAAAAGGTTGAAGACCACTGATCCAGCATTTTGAAGATGTAAAGTGATACATAACTGCTAAATATAATGAGCCAGATCCTCAGAGGTACTAAAGCTGGCTTGATTCATTTTGATTTAAAGTCAATCTAACCAGCCAATTGGAGATTCCCTGGTCATCATTGCTTGTGTGGAATATAGTTAATGTAGACAAAGTTCCTCACCACCTTATTGTGATGATATTAGCTAAATAGTTTCTTTTTGCTTTGGAATGACCTGCAGGGGACTGCTGTGAGGTGCTTCTCTGGATCAGAGAGGCATCTAGTGACCCAGGCATTAGGGAATCTCAGCATTGGGTTGCAATCATCTTTGCACTGTTCCATCACCCATGAGCTTCACTGGGTCCCAGAGAGCCAATCCTGAGGGAGGCAAGGGAGTTATTAAGTAGGGGCTCATTAGAGCAAATTTGTAGGTAGGAGCCCATGGAACACAGAACCTGCCTGCAAAACGAATATAAACATGTTTACTAGTTCTATAAGGATGAATTGGGAAACTGAAAGACAAAGTATGCCTAACAGTTTCTCTTGCTGGTACTTAAAGGTACCATTACAATGGTATCTGAGCACCTCACAATCTTTAATTGTTTTTTTTTTCCCTTACCACACTCTTGAGACAAGAAGGTACTACAATCCCCATTTTACAGACAGGGAACTGAGGCACAGAGAGGCTCAGTGACTTGCCCAAGGTCACATGGGAAATCTGCAGCAGAGCAGAGAATTGAACCTCTGTCTCCAAGGCACAACAGTCTTTAAGAAGGAGGGATAGTAAAATAAACCATAAAATAAACCTTGCAGAGCTCCAGCTGTCCTGGTTTTGGTTTAAGCAGCAATCCATGTAAATTGCAACCCAAGCAAAGGTCTGAGGCAGCTGGCAGAGGCAGGAGGAGTGCAAATAAGTAGCAAGGTTTACCTTACAAAGTTTTCTCCCAGTTGCACCTCTGCTGCACCTTTAGCTGCTCCTCCTGCAGGATGTGAGTCAGGAAGGAGCAGCAGCCTGTAGGGGAAGTCAGAATATAAAGGCAGGAAGATCTAGCTAGCAGGATACAAGATGGAGACTGGAGGTGTGCAAATAAATGCTTTTTGATTCTCTGCAAGGTCCAAATAATAGAATGGAGGCAGGAAATCAATTCAGATAGGACTGAAATCAAAGACTTTGGAATTTTCAGCCAATTAATAGTCAGAAAATTTGTTTCACAGTATATATTTGTAATAAAACCAGAGGAAATGATGGAGTAAATTAATACAAACTGAGAAGTCCCCCTCACACCCTTTTTATTCAATAGCCTACTGATTCAGGCATTCTGGGATGTGTGACACCCAACTCCAAATTCCTGTTTTGGTGCAGGGACTTGAACACAGATTATTCTCCTCCCCCGTGAGTGCCCTCACCACTTAGCCATTGGCTATCCTAAGGGTAGTCCTCTAAATCCCTCCTGTTGGCACTGTTCCATATTTAAATAGTCAGTAAAGCAAGGGATGGAACCTAGGTCTCCTGCTCCTAGTTGAGGGCCCTAACTCCCAGGTCATGAAGTCATTCACTCACTCTACCTCAATGACCACATGTCTCCAACCTCCTAAGTGAGAGCCTGAGCCACTGGGCTATTCATAGTATTAGTACTCATAGTACTAGGGTTGTAATGGATCTTAACAAGGTTTGTAATGGATCTTAACGAGGTTATCTACTGTAACCCCTGCTCAAAGCAAGACCAGCCCCAACTATATCTTTCCAGTCAGGGCTTTATTAAACTGGGCCTTAAAGTCCTATATAGACTTAAAGCAATGGCATACTGAGGGTGTCTGACATCCGAGGGCCAAGCCCCCATTTGTGACCCCTTGGGCACCCCCATGCCTTGCAGCCTCTTGCATGCAGGACAGGAGGAGAGAGGGGTCTGTATCTGCAGGCGCAAATGCCCCCCAGTACTTACCCAATGTGGGGCAGCAACCTCACAGTCTGGTCCTAGCCTGCAGAGGGCAGCCTTACACCACCCCTCCCCCACCTAGAGATGGCTATCGGGAGAACTATCACTTCCACTTTATCCTCATGTGGCTTTGTGAATAATGCTGAAGGCTTAAGTCCCCTTGTGAATTTGTCTTCCACAAAAATTTGCGAAAATCAAATTTGTGAAATGTTTCAGTGAAGCTGAGATTAGTTTTTTTGGTGAAAAATAATTTCAACTAAAAAATTTTGCCTGGCTTCACTGGAGCACCCATATACTGCCCCTGAATGCTTCTCCTCCCTCATCCCACCTACTCGGACAATGAAGCTACACACCACCTGTCTCTCTCTCATCACTCATCTGATTCCACCCAACTATCATCACTCACCCACCTTTAATTTTGCTACCTGAAATTTGAAAGAAGTCAAAATAACATTAATAGGCAATTATAAAATACCATTTCCTATTAAAAAGATGTATTTCCAATATCTGTACATATTAGCATATACTACAGTGCTACTCTCTACAAAGAAAAAAAAAAAACACAATGAAACCTTGCTTGCCATATAGCATAATTAATATAGTCAAACCACAGCACTTGTCCACAGGGGACAAAAAGAAAGATTAATCCAAATTAACTAAAAGTGTAAATTACACATAGGATTGTTAAACCATATTAAACCTCTTTGTAAACACTTATTCAGAGTTAAAGAAGCCTTAATTTGATTTATCTTAATTCACATTAATCTCAATCAAATTAGGCCATTTTAGTTTTGAAAGCATGTCTCTATAGGAAATTAATGCAATTTAACCAAGCCACTTGAAATTCACATCTTTACTTAATACAGATTAACTTTCCTGAATATCCCCAGGCAGACAAGCCCTAAAATATTATATAATCAATACACTTTATCATACAGAACAGGTCAGTCACTAAAGAAACAAACAAACCAACAAAAAAACACCCTTCCCTCTACCAACAAATTAATGTAAAATGTATAGAACTCAGACACAGTTTATTGTACCATGGGGCTGTATTCACTTGGAAATCTTTTCTGCACTGTGAAATTGTTTACACGGTCATCTGGATTCCACAGAAATACACTTTCAACGTTAATTCCTTTATGATATTTTTGCTTCCCAAATACACACACAGGAATACAAACACAACTTGTTTTGCTCAAAAGCAATTATTATTTCTTGTGTGTGTGCACACGCGCACGCATATGTGTGTCACTTTATAGTTATTTAACTAGAAATATGTTTTCAAGCATTTTAAAAATGAATTGACTTTTTTTTTATTTAAAATGATAGAGACACCTGGACTAATGTCTCTGGACTAATGATTATCTAATTTACTTTGTATGCCTCTTAAATGGATTTTTTTTTTTTTTAAAGGCAGCACTTAAGAACTCATTGCCTGTGGTCTTTTACAGAGGGTGACAGTGATTTTATATGGCATTTTAAAGAATATAGCACCTATGGTATTTTAAAAAGGGGTGATACTGATTTTATTTGACTTTTTAAGACATCATTGCCTGTGTAGTTTATAAACATCTGACATTGGTTTAATTTGTTCTTAAAATGTCATTTAGCTAAGAACAAACACTGAGTTTGTGGAGAATTTTAGGAGATTATTGACTATGGTGTTTTGTACAGGAAGCCTTTTGGCTTTACAGTAAACATTAATTCAAGAGACACATACAATGCCCGATACATGGAAGTAATTACGACCCTGACCCTTCACTACTGAAGCTTTACCAGTGGCTTTAACATGAACTGTATCAACCACAATATCCACAGAAAGTCAAATTCATAATTGATAAAGATGGGTAAAAATCCATTTAAGTCTGTCACATTTGAATCTGACCTTGAGTATGCAGCAGGAGGGAGTGAAACAAATATGATTGCATAGCAAAAATAAAGCTTCTGAAATGGCAGATTCATTGTAGAAACAGCAAACACGGACAAGTGCTTCTCCTCCAACATATTCACTTTGTTGTCATTAACGTTTTAGGATGGCTTAGTAGCGCCTCTAGAGAAACTGGACTTGAAGTTTTCTAAAAATTACTTTCTGTTACGAAACCTATCTTTGTTAGGAATAACAACAAATTCTGGCCAAAAAAAGACAAGAAATATTTAGGCTGAATATCAGAAAAAAAATTCCTGAGATTGGACCAAATCCTGACATCCTCCTTATATGAGTTGTTATTTACTCTTTCCTAAGGCAAACTCTCTGATTCAGGGGAGTTTTGCTTGAGTAAGGACTGGATAAACATTGTTTGGACCTCACCCAGCCTGTGTGGAGGAAAAACCAGAACACTAATTAGGACTATCTTATCTGCCTCCTCATTTTAAAGGCAACCTACAGGTGTACAGCCTACTTTGATTCTGAGTGTAGGGCCTTGATCTTAAGTATGAGGTATATAATCCTTGAATGGGTGATAAGTGTAGATATGATTTTGTCAGGGTAAAATTAAGCAAAATTCAGGGAAGAGTCATGGGGGAAAAGGACAAAATCACAATATGGTCACAGTGGAGCTGACAACCAATGCTCCAACCCCACTGCTTAGGGCAGACAGCCCAAGGCCTGCAGCCTAGGTCTAACAGCCTAAGCCCTGCTTCCTGGGCTGAAGCGGAAGCTTGATCAGGGCTGAAGTTGAAGATGTCATGGATGTCTGTTAAAATCACGGTACCTATGACTTCTGTGACTAAATCATGTCCTTAATAATAAGAATTGAGATGTGTGAAACCTTTGGATGATAATGTGGCTTTCTTAACTAAGAAGTATCTTGCTGGTGTGGGTTCATGGAGATGTTATAAATTACTATTCAGATTAGGATGAGGCAGTGTGTCATTCATTTCTTACATTTTCAAAGCTTAAGCAGACAGTAGGAAAACCATGAAGACTGAATCGTGCCCTAGTCCATGGAGATCCCAGTTTCATATTGGTTGAGAAAGTGTCTTATATAGATGACCCACTTGCTAGTTCAGATGTATTAGTAGTAGCCATATCAGGAAGGCTCATCAAAATTCTGAATTTTATATCTCTGAAGCATCCGGGTAAAATTTGTTGCATAAACCATATGCAAATTGATTTGTTTTTTTTCATGGACTGTACATTGGATTTATCCTTCTTTAGGATAGGTAAGTACTAGTGCCCCATAGAATATATAATTGACTTTTTAATTGAAGGCTTTATACAAAACTTGTTAAAGCCAACAGGACTAACTTGGAAATGAAGCCATTACATTAAGTGAATTTTGGAACAGGTCTTGAATGCATAGATGAAAAAAGAAAAATAAATAGGGAATTGGATGTCTACTACTCTACTCCTACATAAACAGGCCTCATACTTACACTGGTCTCATGTTCAAATTGTATGTTCAGAACTGACATTTCCTAGACCCAGCACAACCCAAAAAAGAAGAGCGAAGCCAATTACAGAACCTCATCGTCTAACTGAATGGCCTCTTCCATCCACTTCTGCAACCACTGTTTACTGCAATGTTTATATTTTTGAGGAGGAATGCTTATTTCTTATGAGGCAATATTTAAAAGACTGGGATTGTTCATCTTAAAAAAGAGATGATGAAGAAAGTGCAGAGAAAGTGAACAAGAAAAAGTTTTTTTGACCCTTTACATAATACAAGAACAAGGGATCAATCACCCAATGAAATTAATAGGCAGCAGGTTTCAAACAAAAATAAGGAAATCCTTTTTTGCTCAACCTATGGAATCCATTGCCAGGGGGTGTTGTGAAGTTTAAAAGCAAACCTGGGTTCTAAAACAAATTAGAAAAGTTCTTGGAGGATAGGTCTTGGAGGATTAGCCAAGGTCAGAGACACAGCCCCATGTGCTGGTTGTCCGTAAACCTCCGACTACCCAAAACAGTGATGGATAACAGGAGTTGGATGACTTGATAAATTCCCTTTTTTGTTCATTCCTGGTGAAGCTTCTGGCATTGGCCACTGTGGGATGACAAGATACTGGAGTGGATAGACTATTGGTCTGATTCATGGCTATTCTTATGTTCTTAGATGGTTTCTATTTTTTTCCTTGAAAAAGTAGTGTTGCCAAAGTAATTTATTTCAAAGTGCAGAATATTGAAGAGGCAGCAAGCTTACCAATAAAGCCTGGAGATAAACTAAATAAGTTTGTAGAATAGTGTGGAGCAAGCACTTCCAAAACAGATGATTCCTGATTGGCTGACAGGAAGCAAGAACAGCAGGCTGCTTCTATAATTCATGCTGCAGCACTCAGGAATAGAAAGGCCTGGACAGAAGCAGCTAGAAACTCTTCAATTACTCTTTACTCTTTTCTTGTTTTGTTAGCTTCAAAGGAAAGGAAAAAATAAAACTCTAGGTCAGAAACTCATCTTTCCACTCTAGGTTTAGTTAAGTCAACTTAGCATGTCCACACTCAAATTTTAAGTCGACTTAGAGGGGACTCTACAAAATCGATCTAGAGCGTCCACACTGGACGCCTAGGTCAACTTCTAGGGGCTAGGTGGACCTGAGACAGGTCCACAGTGGAAGGGGGGGCACCCCTTGCCAAGTGCCAGGGGGCTCAGCCTTTGCACCATTTTACCTTGGTACATTGGGGCAAAGGGGGACAGGGACCCTGGCAGGGCATAGGGGCAGGGTGGGCAGGGCTCTGACCTGCCCTTTGGGGGGGGGGAGGGCAGGCTGTGGCTGTGCCAGCCACACTGGCAGGGGGGGCAGTTGGGAAGCCCTAGAGCCCCCTAAATCGACTTAAAGTTGACTTAGGGCTACTCCATGTCCACACTGGCTAAGTCGACTTTCTAAAGTCTACTTAGCTAGCAAAGTCGACTTAAAATGAGGTTTTATAAAATCGACTTAAGGAAAGTGTAGAGTAGACGCAGAGTAAATTAAGTCGACTCAAGCAAGCTTAAGTCAACTTAATTTGTAAGTGTAGATGCACCCCTGGTGCCTAAATGCTTTCAACATCTGTCTGATCAAGCAAACATATGTAATCTGGTACAGTTTCTTGAATGATCTTTTTAGAGATGTAATATGTTTTTATTTCAATGAATTGTGGAAATATAAAGTAAGAGAGGAATGTAAAATGATCTCTATGGTGCCACTTTGTTATATTATCCTTCGAACATATTGAAAGGTCATTCAGTAACACTATGGAAAAGAGGCCCATAATTCGCATAAAGAAAGAGAATTGTGGATGATTGATGTATCACATTTTGGATGTGACCTGAAGTACAAGATATTTAATTTATTCCATGACATACGGTATAAAGTTTGTTTTCAGTTTGATCTGAAACAATGAAAATATGCTTAAGAATGTTTTCTTTCACAGCTGTGATCAATTACATCAATACATAATGAAATTAAGACATACTGGATAAATCTTGTTATTGGAAAGATAGCTCATTTACATTACCTAACAGAGAGCAATATATCTGAAATATGTTTAAAATGCTGGCTTTTATGCCGGCTAAAAATGATAGGCTCTGATTAATAGTTTAAAAGCCGGAAGTTAGGCCAACATTCTAAATTATCTTATCTCAGCATTTGGAAGGGCAAGTAGGGCTAATACGTTAAACATGAATTCCTATTCTACCTCAGGAAAAAAATTTGTCCCTTTGTTTATCAAAGATATGTGTCGGGTATGTTCAGCATGCAAGAGTATGTATAAGGCTCCCTGAAAAAACATTAACAGACTCTATGAAATGTAGGGTGGGGTTCCTCTGTTCTAGAACATAGGCCAACTCTTATTCTTTTCCTGGCTCCAGTGAGCTATTTCTCTCCCCAAGAATCTCACACACTCTCTCTGTTTTTGTAATCATATGGTTAAAACAGATCAGTTTTGATATTGAACAACCATGATGTTACTTAATGGTAATATAAGGAGATGTTCAAGCAAATGTCTTATTGAAGTGCCTTGAATGAGAAGCTCGGCAGCAGGCTCAGAATAAAGGCATGATTTATTTTGGTTACTGATCAGCAAGGAAATATGCATTAAAACTCTAATAGGTTTCACTTCTCTCACTGGCAGGGATACATGTGGTTTGGGAGAGGCTGCAAGGAATGGAAAGTGAAAATAAGAATGGTTTAGGGAATGCTGCCTGCATCCAACTCTAAAGGGGACAGGCAGTGCTGTGTGTGGACTTTTCTCCATTAAATAATTGTTGGCATTTAAGACAACATGGTCTCAATCATTCATTCAATTAGCCCTGATACTATGCATTTGGTTCAAAGTTTGCTACAGCTGAAGTTTTCTTTGTTGCATTTGAAATAGTTCTTTGAAAAATCAAGTTTAAGTGCAAGATATTTTTCCACTTTAGATTTAAAGTGTATTCCAAAGTGTCTTTATCTTAAAAACAGTTATTAAAATTTAAAGGCCAAATCATGGCTATCATGTTGCTGCTCTGATGCAGGAGGGCAGGTTGTACCAACCCAGGATGCACATCAGGGAAGTCTTGCCACAGGTAGTCATACTCGCTGTCAAGGCAGCTCTAGGTGAATGGGATGTTGCAATCTGTTAACAGATTCTTTCTCATAGTATGCCAGCCTTGCTCCATGAGCCAGTGGCCCTGGCTGTCCTCACTCCTTTGGGTCTTTTATTCACTGACTGGATCCAAGAGAGGTACCATCTCACAAATTGCTCTTCATGGAGGCCTTTGAGCAGTTATGCAGAAAGCTGCAATCGCCAATCTCAAATATTCAAAAATCCAGAAGTCCTCATGCATTTTTTAAAAAGTGTTGTTCTTTTTCTTTGCCTTCTAATTTTGAAGATTCAGCTTTCATGGCTTTCAACCTTTTCTCTACTCACCTAGTTCCTCCCCCAAGAGATTAAATAATATTTTCACATGGTCTCACAACAGCAGAAGCTGGGGCATTATGAAAAAGCACCATGTTTTACAAGTTTTTTGGAGTTAGCAACACTGAAGAAAAAGCATTGTTGTACCTGCGCCTGAGCCACACATAATCCAACCCTAAATTGGAGATGACATTGGTTATTAGATGTCAGGCTGTTTGGAGTGACTTGAGAGCATCAACTTTCAGGGCAGACAATGAAGAAGCAGGGCACTGGCCCCAAAGTGGTTGAGTGTTCTATATAAATTTCACCAAGTGTCAAGTGTGAACTCCTCAAGTGCTATTTCAGCATTACAATGGAGTCACAGACAGTCCCTTGGTTATTCTGGTCTATCTTGCAATCCAGGTAAGCTTACTTTTATGATAGGTGATTCCCTTACACCACAAATTGCAGTAATATTGAGGTTGCTTCTAGTCCCAAAAGGCCACTTACCTCAGGTCAATTGCACCTTAGAGTCTATATAAAGACACCATTTGTAGCCAACCATATAATAAATTAATGAATGATACATTAACGAAGAAAAAGAAAGGAGAGTTATTTACAAGGTTAAAGCAGGTAAACATGCACACAAAAATGAGTTACGAGTTAGTCTTATTTTCCAGAAGGTGATAGAAGCTGTTGTAATGTGCAAATACTGTGTGGCCTTTAGATCTAGCCAAGACCAAACAGCTGGAGATCCCTTGCTTATGCTTAGAATTCTTGTCTCCCCAAGTCTTAGTGGAAGGGAGACCCAGTTTCTTCTTGTCAGGGATTTGTATTCCCTTCCTCCAGAGTTCAAGTTGATGGGACAAATCCACCTGTATATCTCTCTTCATGGGAGTCGGAGACTAATCAACTAATCTGATGTTCCACAGTGGCTTGCCTAGTATCTGTGGGCCTTCTTTTGTTGAGCAATGGAACACTAGTCTCTTGTGAAAGCTGGTATTTCACTCCTGGGAATTCTCTCCTGAGTGTGGAAGTTTACAATTTCAGAGCAAACTTTTTAACATGGGATACAGTTATTATAAGTGAGATTCATGCATGTAGCAACTCACAAGCATTTCATATAGCCTAAACACTAAACACATTTTTTATAAATCTAATACCTATTTCACACACAGGTGAGTCAGACTGGTTTCTAGCTCTTCATTTCTGAGTGGTCAGTGAGACCGCAGGGCATTGGTATAAACAGTCACATGGTCTACCAGCATCACATTAAATATCACCCTAAAATATGGGTAAAGATGATAGGATTGACCCCAAACTTTGGATGAATTAATCTATATTATTCTCTTCATCATCTGGAAGGGATTTTGAGATCTAGTTTTACAGAGATGAAGAAGGATAATCGATTCATATACAACATGTTTGTAAGATAACATTAATACAATTTATCACGTCAAGACTCTGTATACAATTAAACTTTTTCTGTAGGCCAGGATACAAAACCAGAGGTGTGGTTATTCTGAAAATCCATCCCTAAGGTATTATGAGGCATAAAGTACAGCCAAAATGCTGGGATCTTATAATTAGCTCGCCCTTTTTGTTTGCTTATTTCTATCATAAATGTGTCCAAAAAGAAAATGAAATATTATATTTTATGCAGAGACGAGTCAGCGTTCAGTTTAAAAAAAATGTGTGTCTGTATCAGATAGAGATTTATGTAACCTTTTGGACAACACCAGCCAAACAGAATACTCCCTCCACGCGAACAGTTGGCTTACCAGAGAAATCATTATTCCAAGTATTTACTGCTTTAAAAAAGTGCAATTTTGGATATTTTCCTCAACATGTCACTCCATTAACGTCACTCAGTTTAAGGGACTGTGTGCCTCCCTAGATTGTTCATAGTTTTCATTTGTGGTGATAATGTGCGGAGATCTTATGTTGCTCTAAAACCTTAAATAATCCATAAGGAGCATGAATGGCTGTTATTTTTTTTAAAGAATTATAGTCCTTGTTCTCAGATTACTTGATACTCACTGCTTATATAATTTATTAAATGATTACAGGTATTACAGGGCACTATGTATCAGAGAGAAGTGTGAATTGTCATGGCCAAGTATGAATCATTAGGTGTGATGCAGGCACTGCTGGGTAAAATTCTGTGGTCTGTGTTAGGCAGGAGATCAGACTAGCTGATGATAATGATCTCTTCTGGATTTATCATTGTGTGATGTCCATAGATAGTGCCAAAAAGAAATATAGATGGTCAGCCTCATCCTTTGAGATCAAAGAAGATTATGGACTGGATCTTCACCAGTGTAAGTCAATGTCATTCCATTGATTTAATTTGAGGTGTCCTGATTTCCAGATTTACACCAGCTGAGGGTCTGGTTCTAGTAGCTTTCTATTTTGAAAAATAAAACAAAACAAGAAAATGACAAAAATACACACATAAGTCCTGTCAAAGGACACCAGATCTGTGGGTCATGCATGTCCTCATGCACATGTTCCAAGACTGATCCTAAAAAGGAGTTGCGCTCAGCCTCACTTGAGTGATTTAGCCTGGCAGATACCAGAGCTACAGGCAAGCAACTGATTGGTTTAACAGTTAGTTCAGGGAGCCTGCTGAGGGTGAAAGTAGCATAGAGAATCTCCATTGTTTCTAGGCAGAGGGTTTTGTGAGTGAGATCTGCAAGGGGGCAGGAGACTACAGGTGAGCAGTCTTAGCTGGGGCGCTATCATGGACTGTTAGATGCAGCCTTAGAGGGAGGATTGTAGGAAAGCCAAATGCAGATAGATAGTTTGAGTCCAGGGAGGGGACAAAATGGCTGTGAGATACAACACCTTAAATGAGCCCAGCAGAGTACCCTGTACCAAGAGCTATGACTCAGTCAGAAGCTCTCGAGAAAGTACTTTAATAAACTGGACTCAGGAAAAGGTGAATTAACTTGAAAGTACCTGTTACGTGATGTATTGACTGAAAAGGAAGGGGAAAATGAAGCAGCAGATGGGCCTGATGCTCAATTGGGTGATGCCTATTACAAGCCTAGACATGATCTATTTGCAGTTTCACCAGGATTTATATCTATATCTATAGATAGATAGGTAGGTAGAAGACCCACATTGTTAAATTTAGATTTGCAAACAGTTGCAGGAAATCTTGCTACAGCCTGTAATCAATTCAAGCCAGTAGTTCTTATTTTTAGCATACAGTAGCTTTGACAGATGGAAAATAAACATGGTCCATATTGTACTTGTGAAAGGAATTTAAGGTAGGAATCATAAAGGATCTTAGGTGGATAAGTCCCATTTTTAGGCACCATTCTAATCTACAAAACTGACACCTAATGCTGTAGACAACTAGAATTCCTCAGTTGCTGATCAAGAAGTTCTAAAAAGTGCAGACACTATGACTATATCTATACTACAAAAAGTTAGGTCGACTTTGTTAAATCGACCTAATAAAGTTGACTTGTTGACCTTATTAGGTCGACTTAACAAAGTGGTTTCCCTGAACGGGGACTTAGTAAGTCGACCTAACTGCCCTTAGGTCGACCTAATAAAGTGGACTTAAGCATCCACACTGTGCTTAGGTAGACCTAAGGAGTCAATTTAAAAGTTAGGTCAGCCTAACCGGTGGTTCTTATTAAGTCGACCTAACCTTTCATTAAGTCGACTTAAGGAATTTTTTAAGTCAACTTAATGAAAGCCTGGTGTGGACAGGGGCTAAGTTAGGTCGACTTAAGCCTCCTTAAGTTGACCTAACTTGCCAGTGTAGACATAGCCTAAAAGTCTATGGGTGCGTCTACACTAGTAAATTAAGTCGACTTAAACATGTTTAAGTCGACTTAATTTACTCTGCATCCACACTGGCATTTCCTTAAGTCGACTTAAGCTGCTTATTTAAGTCGACCTAAATTCCCCAGTGTAGACATAGCCTATGTGTGTTCATTGTAAGTTAATTTTATAGTCTGTGAATTTATATTGCCCAAAGTATCTTTAGAAAGTGTTATCTAGTTGCATGCTTTTTCTGTAAGAATAGATTCCACTCCTGCTAGAAAATGAAGAACAACATTGTGATTGAGATCTTAGTGAAATAATTTTGCCATATTTCCATTTCACTTTTGTACAGTGACAGTTCTTTTTCCAGTTAGATTATAGGTAATCTAAATGAACCATATCCTCCTTTCACTTTATATCATTGCAAGCTATTTAATTTCAGAGGGGAGAATTATATTTTCATAACTTTAGATTTTGTCTTAAAAGAAGAAATGTTACCATATATTTATCTTTACGTGTGATTTTGCATTTGTGATTTCTTCTCATTTATTACATATGGCAAGAATAATACAAGTATGATGAACATACTCAGTCTCGTACATGTAGTGCCAAACAGAGGGATGTTAAGAGTGATGAATGGCCCTCAACAGTTCACACATTTAACAAACTCTTACAAATCTTCTAAAAGTTCCTCCGTCAAGCTACTTAAGCCTCCTCTTCACTTTCTTCTCTCTTACCCTGCTGCCCACAAACACTGCATTTCAGTTCCATTCCCTGATCCCACCTCAAGAGATATGTGAACTGCTGATTAATTAATGGAATGAATATTCATAGCACAATATTTAGAAGCTGGACTATGATCAATAATTACTTAATTATCAATAATTAATTATAAATAATTAAAGGCTATCAGATAGTAAGAATGTGTGGTCATGGACCTGACACAAACTTGGGGTGGAGTCAAACCAGTGAATGAAAAGCTTTGTAGTCCATTACTAATCCTCTGTAGAGATATGATGGCTGAATTATGAGTGTAGAGTGAGAAGGAGACTAGAAGCCACAAGAAAGAACACTCACAATCCCAGTTCCATGTCCTCATCCCACTACAAGTAATAGTCCTCTGTGTGACTATGGGAACATGCATCACTTGAGGGGGGCCCCACAATACACAACCAAGCAGGCAGGTTACACTGGGAAGTGTAGACGGCATCATTCAATAAGATATTTCATGCTGTAGGATGACCTGGACTCCCCCCAGTGAGAGGCAGGTCTGAACCAACCCTGTATTGAGTTTGTGACTAAATGACCCAGTTTAGACCTGCACAACAGATCATTTGGAAAGCTCTATGTATTCCCCACCCACACAGAAGGGAGGTAACAGAAAACTTCATTGCATTTTCAGTGAGGGTGTATAGAGAGCTATAATTTGTATGATTTGCATGATTTGATGAGCCATTAAGGACATAAAGAATACCGGTACAACCATTGTGTCCTTAATGGCTCATCAGTTTACTCCCTGGGACCATATCACCTGGCAGATTCCTTAAAATTGAGGAGACAATGGTTGCTCACACTCTCCCGTCTAAGGCATTTGTCCAGAATGACACAAGTTAAAGTATGGATATAACATCAAATTCTTAACTTCTAATCAAAATAGAATTCCTAGACATAAACTATATAATCATTCCCAGCAAATTACTACCTTTCTATTGATACCAAACATGACATAGTTCCTATGGATTATAGCATTTATGAGATATCCATAGAAAATAATATCATAAATGCTTCCCTAAATCCAGACAGCATCACACACAGGACTCTGCCTTGCCAGGGTCTCTGTACCCCTTTGCCCCATTGTACACAGGGGGTGCCCCCCACCACCATGGACCTGCCCAAGGCCCCCCTAGCCCCACAAAGTCAACCTAGAGCATCCACACTGGATGCTCTAGGTCGACTTTGTAAGTTCCCCTTTAAATCGACTTCAATTTTAAGTGTAGACACACTAAGTCGACTTAGTTAAAGTCGACTTAGTTAAAGTCAAATTCCAAAGGGGTAGCTGTGTTAGTCTATTGTAGAAAGACAACAGAGTCCAGTGGCACTGGACTCTGTTGTCTTAGTTAAAGTCGACTTAGTTAACATCGACTTAAAAGTGCAAGTGTAGACATAGCCTAGGAGACTGGCATGAAACTCCCCAGCTTCTAGGAAGAAGGCTGGACACCAGAAATCTGTTGCTATGGAACTCTATACCACCTCTGAGTTTAGGTAACTATTTTATATTACTACTGTATATTATACTGGTGCTTTATACTTAACAAAATCAAAGGTTATTGAATGGGAGCACTCTGGTGTGTACTGATTATTTATCAGACGGGGGCCCTGTATCTCTCAGTGAGTTATTTCCTTATACTGCCTAGAAAACAGAGTATAGTTACCATAACTTTGTGTTCAGATCACCTCGGATAACCCAACTTCCATGAGATGTGCTAGCACTGTAGGTAGATGCAATTTAACGTTCAGTTCAATTCATCAGGTAAAAATATTTTGATTTGAGTCATACCATTCCGAAATTAAATATTTCATTTCAGTTTTTCCAATGGAAAATGTTAATTTTGCAGAAGCTGGTTTTCTATTGAAATAACATTTTGACAGGAAATATTTGACAAGCTCTGATGAATAGTAGCTAGAACTGGTTGAAAAATAGGAAATATTTTTTGTGAAAGTTTTGCCTTAAAATTTGAATATTTGACAATTTTTTTAATCACAAATCAAAAAATGTTCACTAGTATATAGTTGGTTAAAAATAGGATAAATAATTGAAGGGTTTTTTTGCAAAAAAAGTATTCTTTTTTATTCAAATTTAAAATTACAATGAAAAATGTCATTGAAAAAAAATGAAGTTCAGAAAATTTAGACCAGTTCTAGTAGTAGTTTTTGTTGTAACACTTACATACAAATATAGCAATGAAAAATATACATCTTTTGACTCCATACTAACAGCATTGAGAAACAGTGCCTAACTAAAGCAATAAATGGTACATGTAAAATATCTATAACAAATCACAATTTACAAGTGGTAAAATATGAAAGATTATATCTAAATGATAATTCTATGAATACAGCAAAGTCATTGCACAATAAGAACTCTGTCACTTAATTTTTGTTTTCTTTTTTAATGAAATGATACATAAACTTTAGCATAGAAGAGCATTCATAAAATAATGAAAAGGGATTCTTGTTTTCACTGTGGCATGCACAGAATTTTATTAAAAAAAGACATGAAAGTGAAGTGTGTAGAACCTGAAGAACATAAAAAGAAAGAGGTCTTAAATCAATTTAATGCTGTTATTTCACAGAGGCAATAAACTCAAAAACCAAAATTCTTCAGCTATCATGTAGACTGCATCCAAATGAATAAACTTTAGTAGAGTGTGAAAATTATTCTCAACCATATATAAGCCATAAACTATTTCAGAGCAGGTTTTCTATTAAAGAACTAAAACAAGCTAACAGGGGATATTTTAGTAGCTTCATCCCTGGAGAAGTGTGATACTAGACAAGATAAATGTATTAAATATGGTATAAGAGACTGATTCAGTCAATGCAGCTGGTTAGATTTTGGGACTCACTAGAGGTTCAAAGTGAAAGATTCTATTATCTAAATAGGAGAAATTTTGGTTTAGAAGTATTCCAAACAGGAGAATAAATGTAATTAAATGAACACTGGAACTGGAAATTTACAAACAATTTTCTTGCCCTTAGAAGTAGTTGTGTCCTAGAGGTAGCCAATCCTGTTCCAAGACCTGGTTCCTTTAAGACCAGGTTTCTGGTCTTGTTTCCCCAGAAGGATCATGTCAGACCAAGGTGAGATGTGGGGTGGAAGGAGCACATCAGATATCTGAGACATGAGACTAAGTATCTGAGCAAGAAAGGAAATAAAAAGGCAGAGAGGGAGGACCTGAGGTTGGGAAAGACCTGGTGTAGTCTCTTTACAGGTAGAAACCTAGGCAAGGGTAAACCTATGCCTGGGAGAAGCTTTGATATCAGGTGTAGCTGTGGAGCTCTGGGGAAAGGACAACCAGAATGATGAAACCCTGACACCAAGTTAATTGGAAAGGTCTACAAAGACTTGGGAGAGAGCCCTGACACAGGGATGAAGAAGGGATACATTTCTTTTTCTGTAGTCTAATAGACAAATAGCAAATGTGAAAAATTGGGACAGAGGTTTTGTGGAGGGGTAATAGGCACTCACATAAGAAAAAGCCCTGAATACAAGTGCTGTCCCTATAAAATCAGGACATCTGGTAACCCTTATGAAGGGGAACATTAACTACACCCTATAGAGGGTGTTATATAGGATTGACAAAGAGGCATACTGACATCAGGGTGATTGGACAGCGCCCTGCAACAAATATCTTTTTCTGTAAATAGACTTGCTGATTGGTGCTTACAGTGCAGAATGATTCAAATATCTTTACAAATGTAAGCTATTCCTTCTAGGTATGGCACTCCATTTTACTCTAGTGGTGACTAGTCCAATTAGGGTTTGATAAGATTGCTACAGCTTCATATACAGGGTGTGTCTTTGAGTTCAGGTAATAGAGGCTCTTGTATTAAGACCCAGAGTTCTCAACTTCAATTCCTGCTGAAGATGACTCAGACAGAGACATCAGTGTTACACACATGACAGTATTGTGTATCTACAAAGTACTATCCTAACTTACTCAATGTTCTACATGCATTGCCTCTCAATAGATGATGGACTCAAATATTTGAATATCTCAGCAAAGCAGAATACTTTCTTATGACAGTTATCTCCTACTGTGACTGAATACCCAAGCAAGGGAGTATTTATTAAAACTCAGTCTGCAAGTAAAGGGTCAAATTTTCATAGACTCGAACATTTTAAAGACAGAAACCCTCAGTGGTAAAAGAGCAAGTTAAGAACTACTTAGAAAAGCTGAAGCTGTGCAAATCCATGTGGCCAGACGCAATGCGTTTGAGAGTACTGACCGAGTAGACTGATGTGATTTCAGAGCCATTAGCTATTATCTTTGAAAACTTGTGGTGATTGGTTGAGGTCCCGGATGACTGGAAAAGGACAAATATAAAGGACAAAAGGCCCATCTTTAAAAAGGGGAAGGAGGAGGATCCAGGAAACAATAGATCAGTGAGCCTTACCTCAGTCCCTGGAAAAATTATGAAGCATGTCCTCAAGGAATCCAGTTCGAAGCACTAGGAAAAGTCAGCATGGATTCACCAAAAGCAAATCATGCCTGGCCAACCTGATTGAATTCTGTGATATGATAACTGGCTCTGTTGATGTGGGAGAAGCAATGAACATGATATACCTTGATTTTAACAAAACTTTTGATATGGTCTCCCACAATATTCTTCCTGTTTAAGATAAAGAAGTTTAGGTAGGATGAATGGTGGATAGAAAGCTGATGGTCAGGCTCAATAGGCTGTAATCAATGGCTCGATGTCTAGTTGGTAACTGGTATCAAGAAGAGTGCCCCAAGAGTGGGTGCTGAGGCTGCTTTTGTTCAACATTGTAGCCTCAGCGAGATCGTAGATGACACTAATCTGGAGGGATGGTAGATATGCTGGGGTGGGGTGGGGGGAATAAGATACAGCAGGGATGAGCAACCTATGGCACACATGCCGAAGGTGGCATGTACAATGATTGTCAGTGGCATGCCACACTGGTGTTGGTCCCAAACAGAGCTGTGCGGTGGCCGCTCCCTCCTTCTGGCCCTGACCCTCTCCCTAGTGGGCTGAGGCCTGACCTGTTGGCCGTAGCTGTGCCAATCCTGGCCCCAATCAATGCCACATGATGGGTGCCAGCAGCCACTCCCCGCTTCTGATGTTATCCCTCTCCCACATGGACTAATGGTGTCCTGGCCACTGCAAGAGCTGGCGCAAACAGGCAGAGATGGCTGCCTAGCTCCAGTTTGCCCAGGAGTCCCCACAGCTCTCTAGATATGCCCAGTGTGGGGGGGGAGGGGCGGGAAGGGGGGAGCAGGGGACAGGAGGTTGAGGAACCAGGATGATGTGCCATTGGCCCTGGCCAGGAACCATGCAGTAGCCGCTCCACACTCCCCATATTGCTTTGTGCCAACTCTCGCCAGGGCACATGGGAGATGGGTGGTCATTGGGGATGCCAGTGGGGAGCAGCTCCCCAGAGGAGGGCCCAGCCAGTTCCCCACCGCCAACTATGCCACTGTTGTAGTGGAGAGGATAGGAGGAGAGCAGGAAATAGATTGGCAGACTCCCCCACCACCATCACCAATTTATACCATTTTTTCTACTAAATTTACTTCCATAACTAATGAGTTGCTAGTATTTGTGACATATGATAGTTGCTCATTGTATAATACCATTATTTTAAAAGTGACTCTTGATCGGCTGAGGGAACATTCTCTGTTCCCCTCCCCATCTATTGATTCTTTCCATCTTTGTTTTATGTCTTTAAGGACATATGTCTGCTTGTTAATACTATCATGTTAGAAATCATCTTAACTAACATATGAAAGGATTGAATGACTCAGTCTTACCATACTTAATACATTTAAATTGCCTGGCATTACACTTGTCCAATGGGATGGTAAACATGACTCAGCATATATTGTAGACAGGCATGCCATGTTTTAAAAATCAGTTGATTGGTAATGATTAACATGGCCAACTAACAGATATTACAACATAATTATTTTTGTCCAGACTAAATCCAAAATTATGTTCAATGGCAATTTCATTACATTTTATGTATTTTCTAACATGTGTCATTTTCCTAATGAAAGACCAAACTCTGTTAGATTTACTCCTGCAAGTAATGCCACTGAAATCAATTAAGCAAAGTGCATGAGTAAGTATTACTCAAAGTAAGGAAGGATTTGCAGAATGATCCCAAGTCTGTAAACTGTCCAGTGCATAAAACTTGTCCTATCCAGGTATATCAATAGCAATGTGTGAATAATTAATGTGTAATTAATGTGAAGTAAATCATTAGAAATATAAGTCCCATTCATTCAAGAAAGTGTGCAAAGGGAAAAGATATACCAAAAAAAGTGTTAACATGGAAGAGCCAAAACTATGCTTTGGTTTCCTCCCCAGATATTTTCAGGGCCTCATGCAGAAGCTGGCATGGTATACAGTGGCTAACAATGTGCATCCCTGGCTATCAAAGGCTATTTGTGATAAACATATATGATAGGATGATCCACCCACAAGATGTATGAAGATTCTGTCCTTTCCCTACGTTTTATGAATAAAATGTTTATCTTTGTCTTACAAGGGTTGATTGGCTGACCCCAGTTTCAAAAATGTACTATTAAATGGCCAAATTCTGCCCTTGGGTGTGCAGAAGGGCCAAATTCTGTTCTCATTTGTACCCGTATGACTCCCCAGAGGTTCCATAGTGCAACCGAATGCAACATTTAGCCTTAGATAGTAAAGAATTTTCCAGTATGAACTGCAGCTAAATAACTGTCCATAGCTTACTTTCTAAAGTTTTCTCATTGCAGCCCATTACACTGTACATTAAAACAAACAAGTCCTGCGGCACTTTGTTTGTTTTGCTGAACTAGATTAACACAGCTACCTCTTTGGAAAGTGTATAGTAAAAGATCCTAAAATCCATTGCACTTGAAAATGTCCAAATGAAGCTAAATGTCATTCTTAACACCAACAGTCAGTTGAGGTGTTAGATGCTTACAAATGTTTGTTAAAAAAATCATTAAGCATTTAATACCAAAACATCATAAACTCTCTAATGCGTTCCTGAAGTCTAACCCGAAGTGGCTCATTAAATTTAAATCCAGACATTTAAAATACTGTGCTCTGTTGTAATAAACAGGAGGGGATTAATGTTCAGAGCCTGCTGCAAACCTTCAAAGCTTGGAGCAGCTAGAAATATCAATCCATTGCAATCTCTCAAATCTTTTATACATCAGACCTTGTGTGGTCCTGCAAATGCTCCTTTGATAGTTCAAGGAACATTTACAAAGTAACATACCATAATGATTTAAATATGTAGTCTATCCTTTCTACCCAGACCACATCTATCCCTCCTTGTAACTGAGACAGGTCTAGTGTATCACATTTAAATCCTATTAATCAACCTTTTTTAGATAGTTTTCATCAGCAAAAGGAAACACCACAGCAGTTTTACATGCTGTCCTCAGGCTGTACAAAGATTAACAATATTCCGAACGAAGCAATCACTCATTGCTGTCTAAGGTAAGAATATTTCTACTTTTAATTTTAAAAAAATGAAGATGTTGTTTAAATACCAAATTTCATGCAAGGATGACTGAGTATAATTAATTCAAGAAAATAAGAGCTTATTTTATCCAAAAAAAGGGATATATATTTTGCTTTAGAGTATTGCTAAATTCATTTCTCTTTCATTTTACTGATCTAATATTGCACCCCTATCTTACGTTGTAAAATTTGTGGGAATCAGTATGCACAGGTACTATAATGTAATTGTCGCAAACTTTAAAATGCAAGGTCAAACACAATGTATATCCAGGGGCAGATTACCACACGGGTCTACGGGGCCCATGCCCAGGGGCACCCATATCATGGAGGCCTTCCGCCCTGCCAGCTCTGGGGGTGAGGGTGGGGCATCTCTGGGCCAGAGGCTAGGTTCTGCACTCCCACCCCATCCCTGGGCAGAGACAGCCTTAGCCTATCTGGGGCTAGGCTAAGGCCCATTGCGTTGCCCCCCCCCATAGGGCTCCCTGCCTCCTACCCCTCTCCCCATGGCCCTGGCATCCCACCACAGGTCCCAATCCTCCCATGGCCCTGATGCCTCACTGGGGCCCCCAAAACCCTTGTGGGCTCAGCACCCCCCATGTGGTTGGCCCCCTCCACCTTGCCAGGGTCCCCAAAATGTCCCATGGCCCCACCTTCCTGCGGCTGGCCCCCTCCGCAGCCCCGGTGCACTGCCAGTATCATCAACCACTCCCCATGGTCCCTCCATCCCACCGTGGGCCCTGAACTCCTCCCCTATGGCCTGACTCCCCATGGCAGGCCCCTTCATGGCCCTGGTGCCCTGCTGGAGGCCCCCAAATCTGTCCTGGTTCCCTGCCAGGCCCACAGCTCCCCATTCCTCACCACCAGCCCCAGAGCTGGCTCCCCGCTATGTGTCCTGGAGGGCAGAAGGCAGACGCAGCTTTTGGAGTAGTCAAAGTGTCTCCTTATTGCTCAGGGCCGTAGGTGGGCACCTGCTTCACCTACCCCAAAAGGCGCCTCTATCCCTGGGTCGGCTGCTCCACTCCCAGGGGCAGGGTGGGCTGGCCCAGAGGCTGGGCTCCATGCTTCTGCCCCTCCCCTGGGCTGGCTGCCTCGCCCCTAGGGATGGGGCAGGGCGATGTAACTGGTCGCTCCGCTTTGCAGGTGGGGCAACTGGAATGCTGTGTAGAGCCTTCAGTGGAGCCTTCCAGGGCTTATGACCCTGGAGAGCTGCACTGGAAGCTGCACCATGTGCTAGTCGGCCCCACCGCCCCCAAGACAGAGCAGCTGGAGCAGGGAGCTGGGGCCCCTGGAGGGGTCCACCGGTGGGGCAGGACCCCAGGTGAGGGGGAGGGGGGCAAGTGGGGGGTGGAGACCTGAGTCCCCTTAATCTGCTTCTGTGTATACTAGCATTTTCTCAAAAGATTTTTTGTCAATTATTTATTTATCAAATCACATCCAAACCCTCCTCTCTTTGAGTTACAGAATCCAGTAATATATTAGATCTGTGAAACAGAGAATTCATAACAAAAGTAATACTGTGAACTGGACATCATGTACATTGCCCATTTTTGTCTTTGGTTCCTTTAAGACAGGAACAAATAGACAGTGTTGGCCAAACTGTAAATCCCTTACCTCACACTAATTAGCACTTACTTCTGTGAGTTAGTCTCACTGGCTATGTCTACCCTTGCTAATTTAAGTCAACTTAGCTAAGTCAACTTAACAAAGTCGACTTTAAGTTGAATTTGTTAAGTTGACTTAGCATGTCCACATTTAAATTTTAAGTCGACTTTGAGGGGACACTACAAAGTTGACCTAGAGCGTCCACAGCCTAGGTCAAATTGTAGGGGCTAGGTGGACCTGGGACTGGTCCACGGTGGCAGGGGGCACCCATTGCCAAGGGCCAGGGGGCTCAGCCTTTGCCCCATGGTACTTGGGTACAATGGAGCAAAGGGGGACAGGGACCCAGGCAGGGCATAGGGGCAAGGTGGGCAGAGCTCTGCCCTGCCCTGTGGGGTGGCATGCCAGGCTCTCCCTGTGCCAGCCACCCTGGCAGGGAGGGCAGTGGGGAAGCTCTGGAGGCCCCTAAGTTGACTTAGAGTCGACTTAGGGTACTCCACGTCTACATTGGCGAAAGTCTACTTTAGAAAGTCGACTTAAGCAGAAAGTCAACTTAAAAGGAGGTTTAACAAAGTCGACTTAATTTTTCCTTAATGTAGAAAGTGGGGTTGGATAAGGGGATATTCAATAGTCTTAGGCATAGGATAGGTTTAGCTCATAGTAAAGTATAGGTCCAAGCCTGAACCAACTTTCAAAGGTCTTTTCTGCCCAGCAACATCTCACTTGAACCCATGCCAAGAACTTGGATGTCACAATAGTCTGCTAAAGATCTGCAGGATCTCTGCAAACTAAAGTTGCAAGGAGCTCATCTGCAAAAGGTGTGAAAACAAAGGTGGGGGCATGAGGGAATAAATCCCTATAAAAGTCAGCCCCGGAGTCCCAAAAAGGGGAACAGAGGCTCAGCAGCTTTCAAGTGGGGGCTGCTGTAGCTAGGGTAGAAGAGTCAGCACCCCTGATCCGGACAGGTGACGGGACTGGCAAGAAGAACGGACGAAGAACGGTCGGACCCGATCCTAGGTGTGACGGAACTGACACGTTGGCTGGGAGCTTGGTGAGTAACTAGTTACAAGCACAAGCAAACTGCTAAGAAGGTTAATCAGACCTCGGTGAAGGCTGGTTCATAGTAGCTACAGATTTTTGGAACAAAAACGGGAAGATTTTAGCACCCCAAGTCCTGGGGCAAGGACCAAAGTAGTTTAGTACCCCGAGCCTGGGAGGACAGGTTGGCTAGGGATAAGGTTAGGGACCGATAGTTAGCACCCCGAGCCTGGGAGGACAGGTTGGTTAGGCTGTAACTCCTTGTAAGTTAGAGGAGAACTTAACACAGCATAATAAGAATAGCTTTAGCACTTAATCTGGGCAATTGAGTCCCAGTCATAATCTTGACCTTTAAGACCTGCTGCAGCACATAAATAGAAAGGCATAGGCACACACAGACTTTCTGCTTCTGAAACTGCGTCACTGTTGTCTGTCACTGTTGCCTGTCACTCTTCAAAGGTTTTTTGAACAGGAAACGAGAAGCCTCGAACTTGTTATCATGGTAATCGAAAATAAATCTCTTTTGTTCATAACTCTCATGATTCCTCTGATATTTTTCCTGTCACTATTAACCTCCTTAGCTCCCCTCTCATTCCCTTTTCTTCCGTCATGGGAGCAATACCCAGTTCCCATAATGCTTGTCTGGGTTATCGGTTGGCTCGGTTTAACCCTCTGTTGTTCATACCTCCTGTGCAAATATCAAGGGCCTCCAATCAGTCACCGGACAAAGGTAGGGCTATTAACCCTACGCCCAAAAGAACCCCCGTCTGCTCGCACCCCTCGATGAACAACACCCCGGGGGTGGACGTTAAACAGAGCAGCAGCGAGCACTTAAGTCGACTTAAGCAGCTGCTTAAGTCGACTTAAGGAAAGTGTAGTGTAGACGCAGAGTAAATTAAGTCAAGCTTAAGTCGACTTAATTTACAAGTATAGATGCACCCACTGACTCCAGCAAGACTGCTCATATATGTAGCTGTTCAACAACAAGAATAAGGTGTTCACAGTCTGGTTCTTAGTTTGCTCTCTTTCGGACTGACAGAAGAATTGCCCCATCTGTTAAGACTGTAATTAAAGATGGACTCAAGCAACACCCCCCCCCCCCCCCCCGAAATATTCTCTGGTATTCCTCTGACCTTTTGGGCTCATTTAGATTTGCCTCTGTTCTTTACCACTGACCTCTAATGTTGTAACATATTATTGTGGTTATGATTGTGATTATTAAATGCCTGAATCAAAAACCTAGATTCAGCATCTCTTCCATTCCTGGACTTCCTTTACCATTCATGGTCCAACTTTGTGGTTCAGGCCCATCTCTAATTACAGCTTTAAAAAAAGACATTGATAATGTTTTTGTAGCTGCAGAAGTATTAGTATAAAAATAAACATAAAAGATAAGTTAAATGAAGTCTTGTGATTTCTAAAGTAATTTAATACACAGAGAAATCATTGGATTAGCTCTCTTCAGGGCCAGCCTACAACATTTTGGCACCTGAGGCGGGGAGCTCAAATGATGCCCCCAAACCCTCTTACTTGGGCCAAAACTTTGAAAAGTCTTAATTCTACCTTTTTCCTGTTCTACTCCTCTCATGGTACTGCTCTGCTACCTACCCCAATAAAGGAAAACTAACAACTTAAAATGGTTTGTTCAAATTTTTAAGTTACTTTCAAAACACCTGAACAGCAAATGTAACTTTTCTTGTCTGCATCGTAAACACTGGCATTTTTCTCTCTTTGAATAATCAAAGTGGTGCTTTCTGTGCCTTCTTGGTTGCAAAGATTTTAACTGCTTCCTGAAGGTCCACAGTCTGGGCCAGCTCATGCTCTATTGAGATGGTTGCAAGGCCGAGCAGCCTCTCCTGTGTCATTGTGGAGCGTAGATGTGTTTTTATTAACTTTAGCTTGGAGAAGCTGCGTTCTCCACTGGCAACTGTTACAGGACGTGTTAGAAGTATGCGCAGAGCAACAAAAGCATTTGGAAAGAGGGTTGTTCCTGTAGAACTCAATATGGCTGGAACATTAGTCTGGAAGAGTTTGTAACAAAAGCAGTATGCAGCATTCTGGGTTTTTGAGTACATTGTGGATTTCACACCAGCAATGTGTTAGATGGAAACTTCTATTTTCATTATCTTTGGGGAACATGAAGTTTTTCACTTGTTGTGGCCCATGCAGTCCAAGGAAGTCCCTCAGGATACTGCTCAAGTTGGTCCACAGTCCTGGATCGACTAGATTTAAGTAACTAAACTTAGCAGCAGCTGTTTCTTGCACCTCCACCACACTCTTCTCTGGTCTACACTTTTCTTCAGAAATGTGCACGTTTACATTCATTTGAGAGGGAGATATGGAGGCTGCAGTAACTGCCAGGTCACCTGCACTCTGACTAACTGGAAGATCAGGCATCTCCTCACCACTCACATCTGCACTGGGGCCAGAAGGTTCACTGTGAACATTTGTGTCTATGTATCTCAGGAGAGCTCCTTCCTGCTTAGATAGAAAAGTTTCCTTTGCTTGCTTTCTTTTTCAGAATGCTGCCCCCCAGGGGTGTTTTCTTCTTTCGCTCATGACTGCTGGTTTTGATGGTTTGGATTCCTGGTTTCCATTTGCAAGAGACACTACAGCTTTCCCTGAGGTGTCCTCCTACTATCCTCTTCCAATCCCTATTCCTCCTTAACTCTTTATGCTACCATGTGCTCCTAGAGGAGTAAAGAAGCAGTAGGGGCATGCTGGAATTCCGCCAGGCCCATATAGCAGCCACATACATAATGCAGGAAGCTTTTTATTCTTTCCATACACACTATACATAAGATCTGGGTAAATTCTAGCCCTGCAATTAGAGGCAATTGTCAAATTTTATTGTTTTAATGTTCTTGTTAATTGGAGACAAATTAAATAAAGGGTGAAATCCTGACTCTGTTGAAGTTAATGGCAACATTCCCATTGACTTCATCTGAGCCAGGAATTCACCCCAATGAGTAACATTCAGCTCTAAAGGAGATACCTTAGAAGGAAGTGTTTAGTTGATATTTCAGAACAACACTCACTTTCAAGTTCTCCAAAACTTTTGCTAATTCTTAAATAGTCATGAATCTTTTCATCGATTTTTCCATAGAGTTGAGTAATAAATAGGTTGCAGTTACCTAAGGGGCAAGAATGACTTCCAATAAGTGTTGAACAGTTGGATAGCTCTGTTAAAAAACAAACTCAGTCTAAATCTATCCCATATGTATTCAGTCCGACACCAAATGTCCAGATACTTAGAAAACACTTCTTGCAAAGGTCTGCAGAGTTCAACATTGTTACCCCTTGGGAGCTCACTGTGTTACTGTAATTTTGACATGGGCTCTGCATTGAAGCCATTAATCAACACAAAAGGGGCATGGTGAAAAGGAGACTTGGAAAAGCTCAGTGGGTAACCTTAAAGCATGCCCATCATTTTGCTGCAGAAGCTTCTATTTTATTCTTTAGGATCTACTTAGAAACATGTGTAAGGTATTAGCATCTTCATTAATGACAATAATAGTCATGAATTCCAGTAGAGAATCTAATTGTCATTTCAAGAGGGTTTTGTACAGGAGAGCTCACGTACAGTAATGGCTGGAGAGATGATGAAAGGTTTCAGGAAAAAAGACAAACTAACCCATGTCACTCTACTTTGATATGTGAACCTTGAAATCTATTGGTTTAATTTGATTTGTTTTTACTGAAAAAAAAGAATATTTAAGTTTAATTTTACACATGGGTTGTTACAAGAAAGGCAGTCTATAGTAATACAGATTTACTCCTCACCCCTGCAAAGATTCAACCACTGGCAAACATGGACTCCCATCAACTTCTGTTTCTTGTAATAATTAGGATGGTCATACATTTACACAATGTACCTATGAAGAGGAAGCCTGTTCTGTCATTCTCACTGTATAACACATGATTGTGGCTAATAAAGTTACTGTCTTCCATTATGTGAGCATGTATAAAAGCCCTGAACTTTGCGTATGTCACTTCCACACTGCTGGATGATGCCAGAGGGCTATTGCTAGTTCAGTCATTTCCTGTGTGGTACTGAATTAAGCAGAAATTCCAATAAGCGATGATTGGAATCTGGCCTGATATTTAGATAGAGTCCTATGCTATATTTGATTTATATCAGTGTATTCATAAGATATCAGAGTCCAAGGATGTGGTGAAAATGGTTATGGCATTGCTGCATTTCAGGTCCCACGGCTGAGCAGCCAAATTGTTGTCTGATTTAATGTTAGCGTTCCTAAGGCTGATTGTTTGCAAGGATTCAATGTGCATGTGGGCAATGGCTCTTTCCAAAACTGTGGCTTTCATGACAATCATGGGACTAGTTTAGGTATTTTCTAGCTCGATACACAAAACTGACCACACCTTGAAACTTGTTAGTAGGCTGAGATTGGAGATGGAGGGAGAGAGAATATTAAAAGTTTGTCAATCAGTGGATTGAGGTCACAGCTCATGTTTACTCCTTTCAAGGTAGAATAACTGTCTACAAGGCTGCCTATGAAGTATGAAGACTGCTCTGTTTAAATGACTTTGATGAAGATTAATATGCAGCTGATGGACATTTTAGTTTTTTGTTTCCAAGACTGGAGACCCCAATGCCACTCATCTCTTCCCCATGCATCACCATAGTAGAGAGGTGATCTTTGAGAGGTGACACTAATGTCAAGGCTAGAGTACCAGCAGCAAAAATGGCATGCTTATTTGGAACTGTATGCTGGTCAAGGGTGGGCCGGGGCATTCAGGCTCTTCCTCGGGCCCAGGCTCCGAGAAAGGTCCAAGTTCTGACCAGTTCAGCACCAGAAAAAGCCCACTCTCACAACCAGTAGGCCAGTATTAAAGTTCACAGTAGCTGCACTGGTCCACCTGCCTGCTAGATAAGTCAGTAGCCCCTGGCACCCAGGTGGGGTGGGGCGGGCACAAGGCTCAGACCCCTCAGCGGCTATTGCTGGTAGAATCAAGCACTCCAGGTGGTTGAGAAAAGGGAGGGAAGGGGGATGCAGGCCCACCTGACTCCACTACATCCCTGCCCAGGGCCCAATCAGTGGCAGACGGGTCTGCCACTGGGTCAGCAGGGCTCCAGCTATAACACACTGACACCAGTTTGCTCCAGGTTTCAGCTGGACTATGATTAGCTGCCCCTGGGCTACTTCCTCCCACCCTGCACCCAGGTACCTGTCTCCACAGGGGGCTCCTCTGGGTTCTGAGGGTAGACAGCCCACTGGATCCAAACTAGGCCCTCAGTGTCCATCAGTGGCAGACCTGGGAACATCTCTGGTCTATATGTGGAGGGCAGCTCCTCCAGGTCATAGGGCCTTTCCACCTCCAGTTGCTCCTCCTGGGTGCAGGGGTCCTTGGCCAATGGAAGCTCCTCTAGGTCACAGGGGACCAGCAGCTCCTCAGTGTCCTCAGCCTCCCCCAGCTCTGGTGTGTCACCAGGGAGGGGCAACCAGTCAGGATCTCATTGGAACCTAGCACATCTCCCCCAGTCCACAGTCTCTGGTACCCCCTCCCAGTCACTAGGTCAAGGTAAGCTGGGTAGGCCATCAGGCCTTCTATCAAAGTAGGACGGGGCAGCTCCCTCGTAGGTGCCTGGTCTTATCCAGCACACAGCCTCAGAATAGACACATCTTTCCCCTGCAGCAGCTGAGCCCCTACTGAGCTGCCAGGTTGGGCTTTTATACTTCCCCTTCCTGTCCTGGCTCCGCCCCTCTGTTTTCCAGGGCCTGAGCACTGCAATTCCTGGGGCTGCCCAGGAGGGGCATTCAGGCCCTTCCTCAGGCCTAGGCTCCGAGGAAGGCCAAAGTTCCTTGCTACAGGAACCAATTTTGCTATGAGGAAATTTTAAAAATTTAGATAAGGCCCACATCCTCAAAGATTTCTAGGTGTCTATTTCCCACTGATTTCAATGAAAGTTAGGTGTCTAAATACCTCAAGGTCTGGGATCTAAACCCTTTGGCCTGACCAAGTTCCATTTAGTACTGAAAGCAGTAGTGATTATAGGTTTGCATTGTGGCTCAAGGACCAAGGATGCAAGACTTTTCCAGTCTGAATCTCATGTTGTTTTCTGCCCCTATTTCTAACCTTTTTGTGTCCCTTTGAATTCTGTGTCCCTTGCAGCAATTGAAGGCACCTGCCTATTCGGTATTATTTCATTAACATGCCTAATGTCAATGTTCAGATCATTAAATTTGTTTTAAAAAAAGATGAGACAACCTGCCATCCCCCTCTACCCTACTCACCAAATAGATATATTCTTTACCCTTTGTTTTTTGTGCTTCATATGGTTTTCAATCCCTTTCACAGAGTAAGATTTCACAAGACACTGTATCAAATGTTCTATATCCCATTTAAGTTCTTGTAGACAGCAAATAAAGTTTATTTCTCAAATGTATATACTTGGAAAATGTGTTGGGGGAGGGGGAATTGGGGGATTTAACAGACTGCCTATTTCTATAAATCCTGTTAGGAGAATAAGCCCTTCTAAATCTTCCCCACTGCTTCTGTTTCCAGCACTACAACATTATTTCCTTGTATTTCTTGAGGCATACAATATTCCACACTGAGCCAAAACAATAACTGCTCAGCTAAAAATAAAAACAACTTTAAGTCTTAATACTTGTTTTACCTTCATGTGTTTACAATAGAAATTCTAAATGCAGTTATTGGTCTCACTAATTACTTCCAGTATGCAAAACTGTCTTAATACATACACACAGTTTTCTACAGTTTTTAAACCATCAGGCATGCCTCTTTTTCAGTGCATTAATTTCAACATAAGAGTTTGTCCATGTTTGCCATTTTTCACCTTACATATGATGGCAAGCAAAATTTTAATTTAGTATTTTGAAATAACTTTCTGAGGACCAGTATCATGGTAATAACCAGCATTGATTCAATACCATTTAAGATGGGGAAAAAATCTAGTTCCAGCGCTGAATCCAAAGAACACTTCTGTGGTACCTAGGTGATTCTGTAAGCTCTTTAATACAAGTACTACCCAGAATCCAAGTCCGTCATGACTGAAGGTATAAAACAGGATATTTAGGTAACTTAAGACAACAGAGTCCTGTGGCACTTTTAAAGACTTTCTACAATAGACTAACACGGCTACCCCTTTGGGATAGGTAACTTAAGGCTGCCTTAATGCAACGTTTACAGAATTTTCCTTTATATGGGACTAATCTAGTATAGATCAACTGTGTCAGTTGCTTCTCCTCTCACCCCCAGTGTCTGGAGGTTTCTAGAGCAATATAGATTGGGTATTGGAGTGGGATATGATCCTTACTGTTACAGAGGTATAGTAAAAAGTTTTCACTGCACACCAAATACTCCATCTAGAGTAGGATGAGGTAACTATAGATAAGGGCGCTCTTTAGCTTATTGTGCATGGGGATTTTTTTATGGGTTATATGCCCATAGTATGGAATAGACACCTACAGTGTTACTTTAGAAATCTGAATGAATAAATAAAATTAACAGAAAATATAATTCAAAACATTGATTATATCTTTCAACTGTTCCATATTTCAGCACAGCTTTCTTCAGCAAACCCCTGGCACATTGTCTTCAGTGCACTTTTACCACCAACAAGAATTCCCATTTTTAGTGGTCAGTAGATGAGTCTTCTTTAAGCTGTATAGTCTCCTTCAACATGCTGTATTGGTTCCTCTTTATAGTTTTTTAATTGTGTTTATTTGCTATTGATGAAAAATACTGTACTGACAGCCTCAAAGAGTGTAGTTCTCCATATATCCAAAGAATGGGTAGACTATAGGTCATATCATGACAATATGCCCAGCTTTGAGGTCAAAGTTATGCAGCAGCTATGTCATATTGTACATCACGATTACACATTATGTGATTCAAAATTTCCACCAAACCATCGCGGTACTTATCTGCCCTCCATCGTATTAGTATCTCACCACCTCTTGGTATTTAAAAAGTAACAATGTTCTGTAATATATATTCCTTCCCTGCGACCAGTAACAAGGCTTTCATTCTTTTATTTCTTTTCTTTTCTTTTATGAATGAATCCATGAGAGCATGAGTTTGTGGGATAGCCTGAGAAGAGAAGTGGGGTTTTTTTAATTATTTTTATTTCTCTTTGAATGCACTGAGTTGAGTAGTCATTCTATTTTTTCTGGTGAATTTCTGTGAAAAATTCTTTGTAGTCTATAAGAAACACTACTTAAAAGTCCTGGAAACTGTTATGATTCAATTGTGCTGACAGAACCATATTATTAAAACCTTTCACACAGTTCTGACACTGGTTTTCTGATCAAAGGTGACTAATCTGCATTTTGGGGGACATGATGTTTGCCAACATAACCATTAGATTTCCGAGGACAGGCAGGAAAAGTTGGTAACATCCAGAACAACTGTGCTTGATTTTCATTCTTCAATTAGTGCATATTATTTTTGTCATTAGTCTTTTAAAATTTAAGAATATATTATTTTTACTTTAGCATTTTTTTAATATGTGACTCAACCTCCTAATAGGAAATGTGCTATTATGACCCATGTTTCTCAAACCCAGATCCACAGAAGCAGCCATGCTCTATCCCTCCACTTGGCAACTTGCTAACAACTGCTTACCAAAGGCCCATAAAGCCCAACCCCAGTGAGAGACTCTGCTTGAGGTCCTATTGGTGGAGTTCCTCAGCAGCTGACTGGCCCTTACTTAAGTCCATAGGCGGCTTTTGGGGTAGGCAAAGCAGGCACATGCCTAAGGCCC
>VOCT01085393.1:0-18649 GCA_007922175.1 Pelusios castaneus
ACACAAGTTAAAGTATGGATATAACATCAAATTCTTAACTTCTAATCGAAATAGAATTCCTAGACATAAACTAATAATCATTCCCAGCAATTGACTACCTTTCTATTGATACCAAACATGACATAGTTCCTATGGATTATAGCATTTATGAGATATCCATAGAAAATAATATCATAAATGCTTCCCTAAATCCAGACAGTGTCACACACAGGGCTCTGCCCTGCCAGGGTCCTTGTCCCCCTTTACCCCATTGTACACAGGGGGTGCTCCCCCCACCACCGTGGACCTGCCCAAGGTCCCCCTAGCCCCACAAAGTCGACCTAGAGCATCCAGTGTGGACACTCTAGGTCGACTCTGTAAGTTCCCCTTTAAGTCGACTTTAATTTTAAGTGTAGACACACTAAGTCGACTTAAAAGTGCAAGTGTAGCCATAGCCTAAGTGAAGATATCTTAGGCTGTGATAGTGAGTTAAAAACATTGTGCTACACTGCTTGTGTGTTCTAAGTAATGTCTAAATTACGTTCTCTTATATTAATTATATAGATCTTATATGTACTTTTTCTGTTTTACATAATGGATTTCAAATAGCAGAGTGGGAAATTGTACATTATCAATAGCTGCTGGGAATGGAAATCTTGCTTTATGGCACACCTGCCTTTGAAAGAAAGAAAGAAAGAACCCTGTACATGCACAATAGTACCAGATACATTAAATCACAGTGATTTCATGTCAGTCTGGTTGTAATGAAATGAGAGCATGGTTTTCAGAGGTTTATGTTGCTGCTTACTTGGGAATGTTATTTACAGTCCAGCTCTGCAGTCCTTATATGCCCCAAATTCCCATCAGTCATCTGAGACACACGTTCATACCCAGGGGGTTCCAGGTGGCTTCTGCAACCTGCATAGGTGTCCATACTGCTTCATGTGTACCACTATTTTTGGCCATGCTAGCTAGTTTAATGGGGTGGGGGAGATTTGACTGTCTGGCTAAATGAATGAAGGGAACAGTGCTTTATAGCCACGGCCCCCCAGCAGCTGCGACCTGCTCTGTCCCCCTCCCCCAGGTTTCCCCGGTGGCCCAGCTCCAGCTTCTGTGAGCCTGTGCTGCTGCCAGGGCTGTGATTTGGGGCACTGGCTGGAGACACACGTGGCTCATGCCTGTGTGCCCAGCATCAGCAATGCCTCTGCAAATCACATTCGAAACCAGGGGCATAGCTACAGGTGGGCCTGGGTGGTCCACGGACCACCCTCTTTGACAGCCGGCCCATCCAATCCTTTGTTTCTGCTGCCAGCACTCCCCTTAAATTTGGAGCATCAGACAGCTTTCGAAGCAGTGTCGCAACTCTTGCTATCCAAACTGCTTGCTTCTGGTCACATGACAGGAAGCAGGGCCATCCCAGGGGGGGGGGAAACAGGGCGAGTGCCCCAACTCCCACGGGTACATGGGCCCCACGTTGTCCTGCTCCCAGCCGGGCAGTGCAGGGCCCCCACGTGCCGCAGCCCTCCTCCCACAGCCGCCCCACTGCCTTCAGCAGCGAGCCGAAGGCAGTGGGGTGGGGCAGGCCGGGAGGGCTATGCCTGGCCCCTGGGCCAGTCCTCCCCACCCACAGGGAGCATGTGGGGCCTGGCCTTTGGGCCATCCTGCCCCAAATGGCCGGCTCCTCCCCGCAGGTGGCCTCGGCCTCCTGGCCCGGATCCGTGGCCGCCTTCAGCCTTCAGCCATCGGGGTCGGGGCCGGGGCCGGGACCGGAGCCGACTCCAGCTTCGGCTCTGGCTCCACACACCCCCCCTCAGTCAGCCTCCAGGCCTGGGCCCAGCCCGGCGTTGGAGCCAGCTCCCCCAAGAGGCAGCCTCAGCCTCCTGGCCCAGGGCCGGTTCCCTGGGAGGCGAAGTTTGCCAGTCAGCCCACCACACTCCCCTCCAGCATGGGGGACGGGGACCCCACTTTGGCCAATTGGCCCTGGGCCCCGCTCCCCCCACGGGACGGACCTGACAGGAAACAGGAACTTTGGGAAAGCAACTGAGGGAATCATTAAGTTTTCACTCTCCAGTTGTCAAGGTAACTGGAGCATCCACAACTTTCTAAACTTTCCTGCTTCTGGTCATGTGACCAGAAGCAGGAAGCAGCCCAGGCCCAGCCAGAAAAGCTGGTCTTGCGATGCCCCTTTTCTATACTAAGCTTAACACTTTCAGCAACCTTACTGTCTTACATGATTCTCACCACTGGCTGGCTGGTTTGCCTCAGACAGGCCTTCCCCTGTGATCAGCATTTCATTTGCTTAGTGGTGTTTGCAGATGGAGGTGGAAGACAGAGAGATAGAGAGATTACAAAATTTTTCTTCTTTTTAACATGTTCCCCACCCACCTGTGGAGCCTTACCATGTCTTTCAGGGTTAGGCAACAAACAGTATTTGTGCCTGGCTCCCTTCATGCTTTGAGTCACTGTGTTTTTCGTGGATTCGTTTGTCGATGTCTAGGCTAGCCCTTTGTTCCTGGAGTGCTGAGCTTGGTTGCACTATACAAGTCCTAATGAGGTACAAACTGTCCTTCAGCTCTGTAGAGTTTTGCCTAGATCTGTCTCAAGCAATGAAATGCATATTTGTGACTATTACACAGTGAAGTCTGATAACCATACACATGATATTGCAACAAACATATTACAGTAACAATAACGTTCAGTATGCCATGAGCATTCCAGAAACATCTTACCTGGCATACCTTACGTTAAAAATACACAGGTACACTATAAGGGTGAACATGAATAATACACAGTCACACCATAAGGGTGTCCATGGGGGTGCAAGCTGTCACACCACCTTAATCCCTCTATAAGGGGAGGAGGTGATAATGTCTCAGCAGTGGATTGGGTGTGTGAGCTAGATAGAAAAAGAGGGGGTGCTGGTGGAAGACCCACTAAGTAATTATTAAATGTGCATGGGGTTATCTGCACTGTACACATTTATCTGCTGGGTAGTCCTGGCCATCTAATAATAAAGTTGTGGTCTGATTAAAACCATAACATATATCTCCCATCTTTGTCACTGTAGCCAGACAATATTTGTAGACAGCATCAGGAAGTGGAGGAGGAATAATAGACACCATGAAGCTAATGAAGTTCACAATATTGCAGTTTACATTTACAAGCTCTGCAGTAAGCATAGAATTTATAAATATCACATAATTTCTAAGATTAATGGTAAAATAACTAAATACATATAGTGGAGAATTAGGGGATTTAAAAAAGATAAATGTAGCGCTATGCCAAAGCTTTCACTAGAGACAGAATCTGTGACCTGGTAAATCTTCCCTTCTCATGGATAGACCCTTGAAGAAAAACAAACTACAGGACACTTCCCTAACCCCCACCACGCACAAAGATGTAATTGGAAATATAGTCCCAACAGGTCCATGCTAAACCCTAATTCTTGCATTTGATGCCTAGAGATTACTGCGATTGGTGTATTACAAACAGAGAAGCAGACAGATTTCATGAACATTTTAGTCAGATCTCTTTGGAGTTAGGATTGGACAAAAACATTTTTAATAGAAAATCATTAAATATCTTATGCCCCATAAATGTCTGTCCAATCTCAAACTACTAATCTTCCCAGTACTATACTCTGATTTAAGACTAAACATGAAAAATTTCTGGCCAAAAGGAGCAGTTTTTAAAAAGAATTTTATAGTGAGTAATCATCTAAATTGTGCTTCTTGACATCTCTCTCTTTTTTTTATCCCTCTGTCTGTCAACAGATTCTTTTTATTCTGCTCTAATGCCCTGATCTCTCCATAATCTTCACTCTAAGCTCTGGGGTTTCCTCCTTTTCCAGGCCACTCACATACACGCCATTGCTCTTATGCCAAAGAATTTCTTTAGACCTTTGTTTGAAGTTGATGCTCAACTAGGTGATTGTCTTAATTTTTGTAACTAGGGGACATTCTTGCTTGTAAGGCAAGGCATTATTAGGCATATTTTAAGGCCTCCACCTTGATTTAACAGCATCATTATTATATCATATTTATATTTTATATTAACACTGTAAAAGGTACAGAGAAGGGGAACAAAAAGATTAAAGATATGAAACCGCTTCCATATAAAGAAAGAGAAAAAAAAAGACTAGGGTTTTTCACATTGAAAAAGAGATGAGTAGGTCTATGTCTAACCTACCACTTTTGTTGGTATAACTTCTGATGCTCAGGGGTGTGAAAAAAACCACACCCTGAGTGACAAAAATTATACTGACAGAAGTGCCAGTGTGGCCTGTGCTATGTCAGCAGGAGAGGTTCTCCTGCCAACACAGGGTGCGTCTACACTTACAAATTAAATTGACTTACGCTTGCTTAAATTGACTTAATTTAATCTGCGTCTACACCATATTTTCCTTAAGTCGATTTAAGCAGCAGCTTAAGTCGACTGAAGGAAAATTAAAGTCAACTTTATAAAACCTCATTTAAAGTCGACTTTACTGGCTCAGTTGACTTTATTAAGTTGACTTAGCCAGTGTACACGCAGATTAGCCCTAAGTTGACTTTAAGTCGACTTAAAGGGCTTCAGGGCTCCCCCTCTGCCCTCCCTGCCAGGGTGGCTGGCACAGGCAGAGCCTGGCATGCCCCTCCACAGGGCAAGACAGAGCCCTGCCTACCCTGTTTCTATGCCCTGCCAGTGTCCCTGTCCTGCTCAGCCCCCATTGTGCCCAAGTACAATGGGGCAAATGCTCAGCCCCCTGGCACTTGGCAAGAGGTGCCCTCCCTGCCACCATGGACCAGACCCAGGTCCACCTAGCCCCTACAGGTCGACTTATGTGTCCAGTGTGGACGCTTTAAGTTGATTTGGCAGGGTCCCCTTTAAGTCGACTTAATTTTTGACTGTAATCATGCTAAGTCGAGTTAACAAAGTCCACTTAAAGTTGACTTTGTTAAGTCGGAAGGACATCTTCACATAACATGTAGTAAACAGGTGGAACTCATTACCAGAGATGCTGTGAAGGCCAAAACTATCACAGGGCCCAAAAAAGAACAACATAAGTTCATGGAGAATAGGTCTGTCAATGGCTATTAGCCAAGATGGCCAGGGTTGCAGCCCCATGCTCTGATTGCCTCTATCCTTTGTTTGCCAGAAGGGGGAAATGGATGACAGGGAATGGATCACTCATTGGTTGCTGTTCTATTAATTCCCTCTGAAGCACTTCGCATTAGCCACTGTCAGATGTTAGGATACTGTGCTAGAGGGACCATTGGTCTAATCCACTATGGCCATTTTTATGTTCTTATTAACTTAACTTAATGAAACATGTTTTAGGGCTTAAAATTCTTCAGAAAATATTAATGGTCCTTATTCAGGGGCAAAAATATAATTGCTAGAAAGACTCCTAAGTTAGAGTCTTTGCTGAGGAAAAGAAATCTTTGTTCTTTTAAAATAATTTCAGGACCTGAAGCAATCACAGTTATACTCTGATTCACATAACCTGGAGAAAACTCCAGTGAAGCTATGGTTACACATATGGTAATAAATATTTTAATACTTTCTTGCTTGCACTTTAGCATTTGTTCACAGGGTAGCTTCTAGCAGTTAAATCATTAATTATACAATAGAGTTAATGAAAGTATAGAATCATTGAATCTTAGGCTGGAAGGGACCTCAGGAGGACATCTAGTCCAACCTCCTGCTAAAAGCAGGACCACTCCCTCTAAATCATCCCAGCCAGGATATTGTCTAGCCAGACTTTAAATGTTTCCAAAGACGGAGATTCAGCCACCTTCCTACATAACCCATTCCAATGCTTCAACACCCTCCTAGGCTATGTCTACACTTGTTAATTTAAGTCGACTTTAACTAAGTCGACTTTAGAGACAGTAGGCATGTTATAGGTGACTTGCATAATTTTACAGCAATAAAAATAAAAATAAAAAAATCATAAGAAAAAGGGGAAGTGAAGATATACATTGGTTTGTTTAGGTTTTTGAGCTCCCTTCCCTCCAGGAATGTGGTCTTCCTGCTATGAAAGTTCTGAGTCCATTACACGCTATCCCATGTAGTCCCACCACTCTGTGCTTGTGGTCTGGTCAAGAACAACCACTCAGCATTGAGGGATTCATCTGCTCTGAGAAACTGGAGCCACTTTTCCTGCTCCACAGGCACCTTGCACACTCTCCTTAAGACAATACATGCCCATCTTCCTAATTCAAGAAACTGCTGTTGAACACCCACCACCACTTTGGGATCCTTTTTTCTGCATCTACTTGCCAAAAGGTGAATTGCTAAAGTGGGACTAGTTGTTGCAGGTCATCACTTTGAGAAGGATCTGTGTCTTGAGACCAACTGGGGTGTAGGTCATTCATGGACAGAAATGAGAAGCATGAGTATCCAGAACTAGTTTAATTTGGGGTGTTACTGGGTTTATGCTGTTTCTACACAAAATCCCCAAATGGACAGGCAAGTTTTCTCACAATACCCAGTAAAAGCATTCACAATTTATTATAGCTCTGTGAACTGTGGGATGTGGCCCACAAAGTGTCTCTCTCCTTGTACTGAGTATAGCACCAGTCTGGAAAGAGGGCTTCGCAGCAACCCTTCACAACCTGATAGTTGTTCTGCAGTGTCATCACAGTTTCTCATGCAAGGGTAACTTGAGGGTGGTTGAATTACTCCACTGAATTCTGTAGTGTGAACATTATTAAAATTAGCTTTGGGGAAAGAAGAGGGAGATAATGGGTTGGGTGTATTTATATGTGGACAGTTTCTGCCACAATGGTGTCCTGATCTCAGGACTTGTACACACTACAAAGTTATTGTGCAATAACGCTCATTATCATGCAATAACAGGCACAGCGTCCACACACAAATCCATGTTGTTGCGCGGTAACAGCCATCTTACCGTGCAACATGTAAACCACCAAAACGAGGGTGGTAGCGGCTACCGCGGAACAGCTGTTCCACAATAGTTCGTGTGTCTACGGTTGCCGCGCAATATGAAGCCCCCAGAAATGTCCCAGAATTCCAGTTCCATTCCTTCTGCACTTCCTTCTGCCCTCTGTGGCTGTGACGTGACTGTACCTGCCCTCTCATCATTCCCGGGAATTTTTGAATTCTTCACTCTTCTTGTTTGCTCGGCATGGAGTGCAGCTGTGTTCTCCAAGAGCAATGGGGGCTCAACGCAGCAAACGTGCTCCAGTCTGGATCACAGCCGAGGTTCTTGATCTCATAGGCATCTAGGGAGAGTCCGCTGTGCAGGCACAGTTACGTGGCAGCCGGCAGAATTTCTATATTTTTGGCAAGATTTCTCGGGCCATGGCAGAGAAGGGGTACAAGAGAGACAGTCTTCAGTGCAGGTCAAAGGTGAAAGAGTTGCGGATTACGTACCACAGAGCCAGAGAGGCAAACCAGAGCTCCTGCTCAGCGCCAGCTACATGCCGATTTTACAAGGAGCTGAAAGCAATCCTGAGCGGGGATCCCACAACCACCCCAAAAGCTCCTGTGGACACATCGGCACCCCCACCCCCCATGAAAAGGATACCGGAGCAGAGGGTGACGAGCAATTCGAGTAGTACAACGGGCCTACCGTCAATCAAACTCAAGCCCCGCCCACCGGTCAATTTTAGCCCCGCCCCTTTTTGGCACATGACAGCCAGCCCCGCCCACCTGTCAAATTTACCCCGACCCTTCTGGTCACATGATAGCCAGCCCCGCCCACCTGTCAAATTTAACCCCAGCCGGTCACCTGATCGGAAATGGGCGTTGCGACCCTTTCCCCCGAGAGCGTGGTTGGTTGGGAAAGGGCATGTGGCGACCCTTCGCCAATCGTGGTCGGCCCGGAAGTGCACAACGGTTGGTTGGAGCGATAGCGCCGCCCCTCTGGGCCTTTTTAAAAGCGCAAGACCCCGAGGGTGGTTTTTCGAGACCGCGTGGTTCGCAGCTCATGGAGAACATGGACGCCTTCACCACCCCCGTGAGACCTCCGCGCTTTGTTTTGGCCCCGCGGTGTAGAAAACGGTACATCAGCAGCAGTTCTGAGGAAGAGGGGGAAATCATGGACAGCCAGAGCCCTCTGGCCCAGCCTTTGTTCGACACGCCTGACAGCCTCTCACCGGCACCGGCAGACCAGGAGAAAGGAGAAGAGGGGGCTCAGGTAAAGGAACAAGCATAGCTCTAAAAAAAGCCAAAAGGGTGGTGGGGGGCTGATAATATTATATATATATATAATATTTTATTACTTACTACCGTGTGGTTTGCAGCTCGTGGAGAACATGGACGCCTTTACCAACCCTGTGAGACCCCCGCGCTTTGTTTTGGCTCCAACCTTTAACGACCCTTGGAGAAAACACTGCGACATTGACGGTTCGGAGGAGGAGGATGAGGCCAAGATGTTGACGGACCCTGACACCGGGAAGCGGCCTGACGAGCTCGGTGGCCCCACGGAGGAAGGCTCACGGGGGTCGGAGGCAGACAAGGCCCAAGGAAAAAAACCGGTGCAGGTAAAGGAACGATAAGTGGCGGTTATGGAGGGGAATGTGGTGTGGGGGTTAAAAGTACAAAGCAAGCGGTGTTTGGGACTTACAGCTTTTTCTGAAAATTCTCGACAGCTCGACGACGACTTTATACAGGCCTTTGAGAACCTACACACCGGCAGTCCCGTGCGAGCAAATGTGTCTTGCATCTGCTGTTTTTGTACCTGTTTGAAACATAGCTCTGAGAGGGAGAGCGAACCGGCTCAGACTCCTTCGTGGACGGCATCCATTTTTACAGGGTGCTGTAAAAAGTGACACTAAACCAGGCGATTAAAAAAAAAAAACAAAAAAAACTCATTTAAATTCACTGGTGTGAACGTGTTTTCTTTATACTTGCGTCAGTTACGAGCGACAGTCATGCCAAAGCAGGCGGCTCTTTTAAAAAAAATCTATTACACCCCAGGGGAAGTGGGGAGCTTCGGAGGGGTGAACGCTCTTTTTCAAGAGGCCAAAAAGCATAGCAAAACTTTGAACAGGGGTGTGGTAACCGCTTGGCTTTCGGACCAGGAGGCTTACTCTTTACACAAACCGGCCCGTATACGTTTTAAAAGAAACAAGACGGTCGTTTCAGACGTGGACGCGCAATGGCAGGCGGATTTGGTGGATATGCAAAGATTCTCCAGACACAACAGCGGTTTTAAGTACATCTTAACAGCGATAGACATTCTATCCAAATATGCCTGGGCCTTAGGCCTCAAAGATAAGACGGGGTGTGAAGTAGCCAAGGCCTTTAAAGCCATTTTCAGCAAAGGTCGCGTGCCTCAAAAATTACAAACCGATCGGGGAAAAGAATTTTTAAACAAACCTTTAAGCGGGCTGTTAAAGCGGCACGGCGTCCACCATTTTGTGACTAATAACGAAGTCAAAGCGGGGGTGGTAGAGAGGTTTAACAGAACTTTAAAATCTCGGATGTGGAGATATTTTACCTCCCGCAACACCTTTCGCTACATCGACGCGTTACCCGAGTTTATAAAGAGTTACAACCGGAGCTTTCACAGAACCATACGGGCCAGACCCGTTGACGTTAACCCCTTGAATTCTCTGAAGGTGTGGAAAAGAGTATACGGAGACGCTTTAAAAGTAAAGCCGGCTGTTGGCCCTTTTAGAAAAGGCGACCACGTGAGGCTGTCTAAAACCAAAGGAGCTTTTGAGAAAGGATATGAACAAACGTTTACCGATGAGATATTCATAGTCGACGAAGCCTTAACCGCGGGCCAAAGGCCCGTATACCGAGTAAAAGATTATGAGGGTGAGACGGTAGCTGGATCTTTTTACCCCGAAGAACTGCAAAAAGTAAGCTCCAAGCAGGACAGGGTTTACAGGATTGAAAAAGTTCTAGCGGCGAAAGGAAGAGGGAGAAAAAAGCAGCTGCTGGTGAAGTGGCTGGGGTGGCCCGAGAAGTTTAACAGCTGGGTGGAAGCTTCTCAAATCTGTGAAGGGGGAAAATGAACGACGGGGGGTTTTACATCACTTTGCCCAGCAACGCCAGCGCTGGGGTTTTTCCCCAAAACACCAGCTGGAACTTTACCGTGCAGCTCATTAAGCCTTTGGATCTCCCGGGTGCCTGGGAGGTGGGGTTGGTGGAAATACAATACCCGCACAGTTGGGACAACATCAACGAAGACGCCCCTTTTGAAATCACCTGCGGAAATAAGCAATGGAATTACAGCCTACGACAAGGTTATTACTCGTCCGTATCCGAATTGCTGTATCACATGAACGGTGTCGTGACTCGTCATCCTGCCCCACCCGAGGTGATCATGAACTACAATCCTGTGGGTAGAAAAGTTAGACTTAAGTCCGCCGATGACGCTTACATGCTTTCTACCAGAGGAGAGCTGGCTAATATTTTGGGGGTGTTTCCCGACAGCCGCATGAATAAAATTCCTTTCTCAGCCGACATCACAGGAGGTTTTAACTCCTTGTACCTGTACACGGACATCGTGGAATACCAGTTTGTGGGTGATTTTTCCGTTCCCCTCTTACGCTGCATACCCGTCCGAGGCAAGAACAACGAGTTTGTCACCGTTACCTACGATAAACCGCATTACGTCCCCGTCAGCAAACATCACATCGACACCATCACCATTGAAATAAAGACTGATCAGAACAGACACGTCTCATTTCGCTTCGGCAAGGTGCTCGTCAAGCTGCACCTGCGTCCCCGGAAAGGCTTCTAAAAGGAGGGTGAAAAAAAGCACCATGGTGACCCTAAAAAATTACGGTGACCTCACCGCCTACAGCAACTATTACAAAGCCCAGGCCGGATACGCCCTTCCTGGTTATCACGGGACCCCTGTGATGTACGGGGCTGGCGTGGGTGGAATATTCCGTAGCCTCTTTCGAAAAGCCGTTCCGCTTTTCAGGAGAGGGCTAGAGATTATTAAACCCCACGTCAAAACCGCCGCTCAAAACATAGCTAGAGACGTGGTAGGACACGTCTCCCGTGCTGTTCTGGAGAAGGTGAGGGAACCTCCCGCCCAGGAGGGGTCGGGGCTGGTGTACATCAAAAGGAGGAAGAGAAAGAGAAACACGTCATACCCACGACGCCAAGGTCCCCCGAAACCCTTTAAAAGAAGAGCTCTGGCGCGCCAGGCTAGCCAGAAGCGAAAGACCAAGGGGAGGAGAAATAGGAAACATGCTCCACGTGGTAAAAGAGATCTATTTTAATCAACATGGCTTTCGTTCACTGCGGGTCTGAAGAGTGCACCAAATCTGAATTGGACTTGTTCCAAATAGCCCCCACGCAGACCAGCATCGAGAAAAGCATTTACATCGAGGTCCTGCCGCTATCGGCCATTACGGAGGCGGCCCCCCTTGACTTTTTTATAGCGGGGAACGGAATAGATTACCTGGATTTGAACAATACGCTTCTATACCTTTGTTGCAAGATCGTAAAGGGAGACGGAACCAACCTCGCCCAGGACGCCGCGGTGGGCCTGGTGAATTACCCCGTGGCATCCGTTTTTAGTCAGCTGGACGTTACGCTGGGAGACCGACTCATAACTCAAAGCAACAACTGCTACCCTTATCGGGCCTTTATAGAATCGGTGCTCAATTACAGTGGTGACACTCTTGCTACGCAATTTTCCAGCGGTCTGTTTATTAAAGACACCCCCGGGCAACACGAAGCCGCGGAGCTGGACGGCGAAAATCTAGGGTTTGTGAAGCGTGCAGGTCTGACGGCTCAGAGCAGGACGATCGAGCTGCTGGGCCATCTACACAGCGACCTATTTTTTCAAGAAAAACTTTTGTTGAACGGCGTGGACGTGAAAATTAAACTGACGCGCAGTAAAGACGCCTTCTGCTTAATGGGCGCTGCAGCCCCAGGTTATAAACTGCGCATTGTATCAGCGTCCCTTTTTGTGAAGAAAGTCCGGGTGACCCCGGGCGTCCGTCTGGGGCATGCGGAGGCCCTGCTCACCGCTAATGCTAAATACCCTGTGGACCGTGTGGGAATGAAAGTGTTTAGCATCCCCGCAGGAAGCAGGGTCAGTAACCAGGAAAACCTGTTCTTGGGACAGCTACCCAAAATGCTTGTCCTGGGTTTCATGGATAACGACGCCTTCAGCGGGAGTTACACTAAAAACCCCTTTAACTTTAAACATTATGATATTAACTTTGTGGCCTTGTACGTGGATGGCGAACAGATACCGACCAAGCCTTTGCAGCCGGACTTCGGGGCCGGGCTTTGCGTGAGGGAGTACATGAATTTGGTACAGACGGCCGGTAAACACATGAAAGATCGTGCGCTGCTCATTGACCGCGTGCAGTTTGCCCAGGGTTATACCTTGTTTGCCTTCGACCTCTCCCCCGACCAGGAATGCGCTGATCACTATTCCCTGATAAAAACAGGAAACCTGAGAGCAGAAATACGTTTTGCGAAGGCTTTGACGGCCACCGTCAACATGATCGTGTATGGGGTTTTTGACAACGTCATAGAGATCAATCAGAGGAGAAACGTCCTGTTCGACTACATGTGAGCATGGACACCGTGCAGCTCTCACGTATTTTACTGGCGGACCCTGCCACACGAGAGACTTTCTTAGACGTGTTCCCCAGTGATTGGCTCCCCAGAAGGAGGCTGTTTCGGAGACCCCTAGGTTTGGTGGTCAACACGCACCCGCACAACCAACCTGGCGAACACTGGCTCGCTTTGTACCTGACAGAGGGAAACCGCGGAGAGTTTTTTGACTCGTACGGGCACCCCCCAAACAGCACGTTGTTCCCCGGAACCATCGTGAAGTTTTTAAACAAAAACGCCACCGACATCGCGTTTCACACTAAACAATTGGAGGACCCCCGCTCCGTCGCCTGCGGCTATCACTGCGTGTTTTTCTTGCATCACCGTAGCAAGGGTTTACCTTTTGACCAGATTTTGAAATTGTATTCTAATGATTTGGTGCAAAACGACCAAATGGTGGTGAATTTTGTAAGAAAAAGTAAATACTTGGGCATGCCTAGTTTTGCTCAAAACATGTTTCAGCAAGCCCAGACATGTGTATCTTGCAATGAATTTTACAGCCATGTTTCTCAATAAAGCACCCCAGGCGTGGGGTTTAAAGACAATTTGTGTCTGGTGGTCTTTTTGTGTTTGTTTTTTAAAAGGACCAATTCAGAAAAAATAAGAACATAAGAACATAAGAACATAAGAAAGGCCGTATTGGGTCAGACCAGAGGTCCATCTAGCCCAGTATCTGTCTACCGACAGTGGCCAGTGCCCAGGTGCCCCAGAGGGAGTGAACCTAACAGGCAATGATCAAGTGATCACTCTCCTGCCATCCGTCTCCATCCTCTGATAAACAGAGGCTAGGGACACCATTCTTAACCCCTTTCTGGCTAATAGCCATTTATGGACTTAGCCACCATGAACTTATCCAGTTCCCTTTTAAATATTGTTATAGTCCCAGCCTTCACAACCTCCTCAGGTAAGGAGTTCCACAAGTTGACTGTGCGTTGTGTGAAGAAGAACTTCCTTTTATTTGTTTTGAACCTGCTACCTATCAGTTTCATTTGGTGACCCCTGGTTCTTGTATTATGGGAGTATTTAAACAACTTTTCCTTGTCCACTTTTTCCACATCAGTCATAATTTTATATACTTCTATCATGTCCCCCCTCAGTCTCCTCTTTTCCAAGCTGAAGAGGCCCAGCCTTTTCAATCGTTCCTCATACGAGGCACTCTCCAAACCCCTAATCATTTTAGTTGCCCTTTTCTGAACCTTTTCTAGTGCTAGAATATCTTTTTTGAGATGAGGAGACCACATCTGTACACAGTATTCGAGATGTGGGCGTTCCATGGATTTATATAAGGGCAATAATAATACATAATAAATACACGTGACAAATAAAATTTTTAAGAAGTATACAAGATTTTTTTATTTAAAGCAAAAATTGTTTTTCAGAGCACGAAAAGAAATTACAAAGTGAGCCATTTGGCTCTTTTAGCCAGTTTTCGTTTTTTAGAAGGCAAAAAGGGTTCACGATCTGCTTCGGGATCAGCCATTGAGGCCTTCAGGCTCTCCAAAAGATCTCTATTGGTCGCGTTGCCCATGACGGACGATGGCACATTTAGTTCTGCCATGGCGTTCATGAACGCATCCCAGCCTCTGGGCACATGTTTGCTGGGAACGGAACGCGTCTGGGTGACGGCCTTGACTAAGTCGAGTATGTTAGACCCGTTAACCACCGAGCCTTTGTACACGAAAGCCCCTTTATCGTTCCACGAAGATATATTTTTATCCTGCCCCAGTTTATTTAGCAATACGGTTGCATTTCTCTTATAACGCTTACCAACGCTATCCAGTATTTCCTGAGCAACAGAGTCAAAGGTTTTGGGTGTTTCTGGGGGATTGGCGGGGACGTTCTGTTCCTGTTCCGGGAGAAAGAGACTTATTTTCCCTTGATCCAAATCGTTCTGCTTCACGTACGTTAGGTACCTTTGAAGCACGGCGGTGTATAGTTTAGCTTTTTCGTATTCGTCCAAGTCAGTCCTTTGAAGAACAGACCTCATTTCACTATTCAGCAAGCGAGTTGCGGTCTTTCTGATATTTTCCTCCGGTGGAGGGGGAGCCCTTAATTGCTCCAACTGGCGGGTGGGCACCAGGTACATTTTTTCCGCATACTCCATTACTGATTAGTCAAAAGTCCAGATATCAGAGGGATAGCAAACCCTACGCCCGCCCCCGCCTGTGTTTTTTACAACAGTCACAACGAGGCGTAACGTCCCGTCGACGTGCACCTCTCTATTACTTTGTAACAGTTGAGCAGTGTGATTTAAAAAATCTTCAGCGGAGAGTTCACCCCTGTTTCTCTTGACCGAAAACAGAGGGTTGGTTAAATTCCTCCCCTCCAAGCGCAACTGAATGTAATCGCTTGGGTCTACCCTACCTTGAATCTCGTCAAAAACTGACTGTATGCCCTCATGCACAGCTTCAACGACCCGCCCAGCTGAACCAATTCTCTCGTGATTGACAAAACGAAATTCCTCACTGTACACCACACCCCTAAATCTAGGTAATTCCCGCCGCCAGCTCCTCACCCGCTCTATATACGTCTCAGGGTGGGGTTCTGAATTTACCCCAGACTCCGTGGGAGAGCTTTCTGGGGGGTATTTTAAACCACCAACCCCGGGATCAGTTTCCACCTCCTCATGCTCAAACACATCACTAGTGGACATCTCTTTTTGTTTTTTTCTCCTCATCACCTCCTTAGCCTTTTTTAAAATCTTTAGAGCGACCCTGGCTCGTAACTTTTTGGCAGCCACACGTTTACCCCTTAAAAGGCCACCCCCTTTTTGATTAGGGTGGGTACCCTGTGTGGATTCAAAAACAACTTCTGGAATGCTGAAATATTTTTTAACATATTTATCGACGGTTTTTGCATTTTTTACATAGTTTCCAGCCATTCTTTCTTCCGGAACCCTGGAAAATACAGTCCCCAACAGCTCTCTGAATGAAGAGTCATATTTTCCCCACATCTCTTTAGAATACTGAAGAACTCTGTCAAGTGTATCAGGGTGGAGGTATGGATGTGGATAGTCATTATCATCATCATCGCTGGAGCTTTCACTCCGTGGTTTTTGATTCACAACCTCTAGAGCGCATGCTCCGAGTTTGTGAAGGCGTGTGTTTTTACACACAGTTCTCTCATGGCTCGGTGTGGTGCTGGCCACTGAGGAACTGGGGTTGTGGTGTTTTTGATTCACAACCCCTAGAGTGCGTGCTCCGGGTTTGTGAATGCGTGTGTTTTCACTCGCAGCTCTCTCAGGGCTTGGTGTGGTGCTGGCCGCTGAGGAACTGGAGGTGTGGTGCTTTGTACCAGAGTCTTTTGTTTTGTCCTTGGGTTTGGCGTATCTGCGCTCGGGGGTTTCCTGTTGCTTCATCAGGGCTCCTTTGCTGTTTTGCACAGGTGCTGCTGTTAAAAGTTTTGGAGGTGGTTTTGCTCGAGGTGTCCCTGGAAAGTCAACTATAACAACATCAGAAGAGCTGCCCGTGCCTAAGAAGGAAAAGAACAAATGTTCCAATTTAAAATCCAGTTGAACTTTTTTTTTAAATAGAAAAAAAAAAAAAAAACCTTTACTTTACCACCCTGGCTAAATACCAAATTCAAAATAGAAAAACCCAATATATTTACTGAAAGTCAGTTCACTGTCAGTCTTTGAGGTTGGTAAATTTTCAGCTGTCTCTTTTCTTTTTCTTTTGAGCTTGTTTATCAGCAGGGCATCAAAAGAGCTGTCCGTGCCTAAGAAAAAAAAGAACAGATGTTCCAATTTAACATCCAATTAAACTTTTTTTTTTTTAAATAGAAAAAAAACCCTTTACTTAAACATCCTGGTTAATACCTAATTAAAAATAGAAAAAACCCAATATATTTACTGAAATTCAATTCACTGTCAGTCATTGAGGTTGGTAGATTTTCAACTGTCTCTTTTCTTTTTCTTTTGAGCTTGTTTATCAGCAGGGCATTGGAAGAGCTGTCCATGCCTAAAAAGGGAAAAAAAATATTGCAATTTAACATCAAATTCAACTTTTTTTTTTTTTTTTTTAAATAGAAAAACCCAATATATTTACTGGAATTTAGCTCTCTGTCAGTCATTGAGGTTGGTTGATTTTCAGCTGTCTCTTTGCTTTTTCTTTTCAGCTTGTTTATCTGAAGACCTAAAGTTCTTTCATTTTTTGATAGTACTGTAAAGCAAACAACATTAATATAAAAGGGTCTTAACTTTTTAAAAATAATTAAAAAAACAAACTACCCATGTGCTTAAAAACCCTAGGCCCAGTCACTTTTAAAAAAACACTAACATGTGCTCAGACTAAAAAAAAGGGCAATTTTAAATACTTTTCAAGAAATCCCTTAACTTTTAAAAGTCATTAAAAAAACAAACAAACCTTTACCATGTGCTCAAAAACCAAACCATGTTAAATACATTTAAAAAAAACCAAAAAACTCAAGGCTCTGCCCCACAGTGCCTTAAAATCAGGCAAAATTAAAAAACAGGCATATACTTTTTTTAAAAAAACCCAAACCAAGTCACTCTTAAAACACAGTTTATACATATCTCATCAGTTTATAGCAAAATACTTTTCAAAAAATCCCCACATGTAACTTTAAAAAAAAAATAAAAAAAAAAAACCTTTGCCATGTGCTCAAACTAAAAAAAAAAAAAAAACAGGGCGGTTTTAAATTCATTTCAAGAAACACCCTCTGCACCACAAATTCAAACCTTAAGAACACACTGCCTTAAAATCAGGCTAAAATAAAAAACAGCCATTTTAAGCACATGCACACACTTAAAATCCAATTGCAAATATCTACCTTCTACCACAGGGTAAAGACAAGCTGGAGCATGATTTTTCTCACATGTAGGTGCACCTTTAAATTAAAAAACATGCGCAATTTAAGTTACCACAAATGCATCAAACCCCAAATTTTAAAGTTAAGCACAACCAGAATTAAAACAGGGTTTTACCTTGTCCTGGTAAAAGGCTGCTTGAAGATGTTGTTTCCATGCCAAAAAAAACAATACTAATGGCTAGCAGGGGGTATATGTCAGTGCTTTTACTACATCACTCTTTGCTGCTTCAGTTTTTGTCTAAAAAAAGGCAGGCTACTAGATAACGCCGGTGCTAAGCAACAGGGGAGTTTTCCCCGTTAGTGGCCGGGCGTGGCAAAAGGAATGGTCACTTAAGATAAAGCCATGGGTTCTTTATTCTACAGTAACTGTATATGTTTTTTCAAAGTTAAGAATAAGTAACATACCTAGGCCTAAGTCCAGCAGTTCTTCAAAATAGCTTCTGTGAAAAAGAAAGGGCAGGCTCCAAAAAAAGCAGATGTTTTTTTTTATACCAATCCAGTTAGCAAGTTCATTTGATCACTACACCTCTTAAAAAACGGGTTCTTAAAAATGTAGTTACCCCTCCCAAAATGTTCCCCTTTGTGATCTGCACAACTGTTTTTTTTTTTAAAAAACACATCTTCTTCTTTGATTGAAAAATAAGCCTTGTAGGGCCTTCTTTTGGTACTGCACTGTAAATCGCCATCCTTAATATTACTTTGTACCACTCCCCTGTCTGCAGAACCTTGCAAATATCAGTGAATAGCTAAAGTATTTTCTACCAATCCTTACATAAAATAGATGTGCCACAGCTATAGCCAACACTCTACAACACATGTTTTTTTAAACGTATGGGGAAGGTTTCTTTAAAACATTTCATGGGGGATTTGATTTTTATTAATGTATGACTTTGATTGCTAGAAAAAATTCCTAAGGCTGTATTTTTAAATGGGGCAATCGTGTTCTACAAACTCCCAAGGTTGATTTAAACTATCCAATAGCATTCACTCAGCAACCTCCTTTACTATGACGTAGGACCGCCAGACCAGAAAACTCTACCCCTAGCTAAAAACAAAGGGTGTTTCCTTGTAGTGGTGTGGCAAGTCAGAGACCCCCCCCGCCCCCCCCTGTTCCATGCTCCCTTTCTAGCCCTTTGGCTTTATTTTAAACAGATATTTCTGGGCTGTTTTTTTCCCCACAAAATGCTGCTACACACATTTCAGCTTTTTTTTTTTTTGCCGTAAGTACACAAAGACACAATAGATGGATCTCTCAAATAACATTTTTATTTAAAAGACCTGTGGCAACCTT
>ML688426.1:3469-18292 GCA_007922175.1 Pelusios castaneus
GGTGCTGTTGTCACTGGTGCCTTAGAAACGTCCTCTTCAGAATGACTCTCTGCCACCTGCTCTTATCTCCCCAAGTGTCTGGGAGCACAAAAAGAAGTGTGCTACTCCCAGAAAACCCTTGGGCAGAGAGGAGAACCCATTCTGTGCCTACCTCCTCTTCCCCCGCCACAGCCACGTATAGACATACTAAGACACTGACAGTGGGGGGCAATTCTTCTTTGACTGCAACAGCAAATCGAGAAGAACAGAAGCATTGATATTTAGGCTCCAACTTCAACTGAAACCGTCTTTGGATCTGGGCCTTAGTCTTTGTTCTCTTCTCCCCATTTTACAGATGGGAAAGTAAGGCCCAGAGAACCCAACAGACTTGCTCATGGTTGCCCAATCTCCTGACTCTCCTTCTTTTACTCTCCCAACAAGACCATCCCTCTCCCTTCAAGGCTGTCCTTAGACGGAGCGAGACATATTCAGCCTTGTATTCAGGCCCTGAGCTGCCTCCCTGTACTACCCACAGGTCCCGAAAGACACAGAAAGCATTCCTTACCTCTATACAGACAGGAGATGTCATCCTCCGTCAATGTTTCCGACAGCAAGTTGCAGTAATGACGGATAGTCTTTCCTAGATATAGAAGGAACCTCATTACTTTTCCAATTCTTTGCTGATAAGTGGTAAAGATCAGGCCACTCCCCCAGGACAGCCCTTGGGAAATTCAATACATGTGTTCAACATGTTCCCAAAAGCACATTAGCTAAAGCATCAGAGAGCCAGAAGTTCCTGAGGGGCCGATTTTCAGAGGATTTTAATTCATCTGGCCCTATAAGGTTTGCCAGAGGTGCAGCCAAAGAGTTGTGACTACAGGTAATTGGTAGGGTCGAGACAGCTGAGTTGCTCCCTTCCTCTGGGAATACGTGTTTCTTCTGAGCCCTCCCACCCCTGTTTTTGGAGTGTGCTGCTGCAAGAGGGAACAGAGCAGCAGGCTGGGAAGGGGCTTTGAAGGAAACCTTTGAAAAGACAGCAAGTGACATTGCTCTGCTTACCAGTGAACATTGCTGCGGCATGTCTTATTGTTTGCTGAGAGCTTTCTAGGTACTCTAAGGCCTGGAAGAGGAATTTGGGGATGTTGTTGTAATTGTTCTGCATCTAGGAAAAGAGAAGGAAGAAAGGCACAATAAAATGGCAGGCTCGTCCCGCACCTAAGGATTCAGGGAACGGAAAGCAGCCCGCAGGACATGGCAGCAGCCCATAGGCCATAGCAGCACATCTCTGCAGTTACTGTCGTGTTCTCCGCAATGTCAGCTTTCACTGGAAAAGATAAAAGTGTCTAGGACTCACAGTCGTGGAGAAAACTGTCAGAGGTGTGATGTGAATGTTAGAGGTAGAGATGAAGATGCCAAGAGCCTGAACTAGGATCCCGTGAGCCGACCTGTCCCCAATGGGACATGCCTACTTGTGTTCGGTCGGTCCCACGACAAAGGCAAACCTTCAGGGTCTAAAAGCTGAGAACTTCCTGATGAGAGTGACTCTGACTTCTCTGAGTGAAGAGAAGGATGGAGAAAATCATCTTTGTGCTCAGTCTTGGGCTATGTCTACACTTGTTAATTTAAGTCCTCTTAGCATGTCCCCACTCAAAAATTACGTTGACTTAAAGGGGATCCTGCCAAATCAACTTAGAGCGTCCACACTGGATGCCTAAGTACACTTGTAGGGGCTAGGTGGACCTGGGAGAGGTCCACGGTGGCAGGGGGCACCCCTTGCCAGGTGCCAGGGGCTCAGCATTTGCCCCATTGGGGCAGAGGCGGACAGGGACACTGGTAGGGTATAGGAGCAGGTTGGGCAGGGCTCTGTCCTGCCCTGTGGGGGGGTACGCCAGTCTCTGCCTGTGCCAGCCAGCCTGGCAGGGAGGGCAGTGGGGGAGCCCTGAAGCCCTTTAAGTCGACTTAACCTCAACTTAGGGCTACACTGAATCCACACTGGCTAAATCGACTTAAAACAAGGTTTAATAAAGTTGACTTTAATTTTCCTTAAGTCGACTTAAGCTGCTGCTTAAGGAAAATATAGTGTGGACGCATATTAAATTAAATTGATTTAAGCAATCTTAAATCGACTTAATTTGTAAGTGTAGATGCACCCTAGGGGATTAGAAAGATCTCCCTGCAATCACCATCCCTATTGTGAAGGCAGAAAGGATTGACTTACCAAGCAATTGAAGATATTCTTCAGGGACTGGGAGGAGCCATCCCAAACCATGCTGCGGAACAGGGTCTTCAAACGAGCCCACCCGAGAAACACTGCGCAGCGGAAGAGCGTCAGTTTACATCTCTGCAAAAGAAGGGAAGAGCGGGAGGGTTCTCACTGAGAGATGGCTAGTCTTGGGGTCATCTCACTTTCCCCTGTCCCTCCTCACCTTCTTTTCCTGTGAACAAGAGTTCCTGCAATTTGTTCTCTACAGCTAAGGACTGTGCTCAGGAGCTGGAACTGAGATTTGCTGTTGAGAGCCAGCAGGTGTCTCCACACAGCTCAGTCCTTGTGTGCAAAGAGACTGCCTGAGGGCGTGAGTGCGAAAGTTTTTGGATCCCAAAGAGCGTAAAGAAAGGGGCCCTCACATCTTGCCTCCCTCCATTTCCCACTTTCCCCAAGCAAAGAAGGCAAGGTCTGCGTAAATGCTGGGAAGGTAAGAGTTTGAGACAGTGTTTGAGGGGCTCCAGGGGAGAAGACAGGGCAGATGCAGCCACTTTCCAGAAGACTGTCTACTCTCCAGAGCAGCCTGGAAAGGGCTGCAGTTCCCGTGGGCAGATCTGAGCTCCTTGAACTGAAGGGGCACTTGCAGATCCATGCAGCCTTTGGTTTTGTAGCCTGTTGCTGTAAAGCTTTGGATGAAGCAGCTCAAAGGGTGGAGCCCGTTTTGGGAAGAGATGATGAGGAATCTTTCCCAAAAGGAGGTATTTCTACCCAGTTGTCTTGTTTGTGCTGAGAATGTAAGCGGCCCTAGGCTCCAGCATGGAGTAAAGAAAAGTGGAAAAGATGGGACAAGGCTGGGATCAGGCGCACTTGAAATTTATGTAGTGGGGGCACAGGGGACTCAGATTCTTTGCTCGTCAGGAAATACCCAGCATGACACTTACCAAGATCACTCTGTCGTCCCTGTCTTCTAGGTGGAGCAGCAGGGGGACCAGGCAGTTGATGACCTCCCGCTGCACCATGGGTTTTTCTGGGTCCTTCACCCCACTCAAAACGCTTCCGAGCAGCGAAATGGCAGCTGTGCGGACACTGTCTCTCTCCTGGCAAAGCGACATAGGGGTGGTGAAGCCCAGACAAGAGCCAGGCAGTGTCACAGCATAACATGACCGATAAGTCATCATCCGCACATTGCTTCAGTTCCCCGTGTGTGACCTGACCGGGACTGTGGAGGGCCTGAGACAACCAGGACAACACCACAGACATCTTGTTTAGGACAGGGCCTATGGTGTCAGCACAAATGGTCATTCTGTGCCCAGTGCCGGGCACCCTGTCCTTCAGAGCAGGCTGCAGCAGGGCTGGGAGCACCTAGCTGAGGCTGGTGAGAAGGGCTGGAGCAGGGAAGGGGCTGAGCAGGATATCCCCAGCGCTGGCAGGGGCACTCCTTCCATGTCCCTGGGAAGCCTGAGGGGTGGGAAGGCCAAGGGATCAGTAGTGAGATACAAGGCATCCGAGAGAGGAGGAGAGGGTGAATATGGGTAACCTGGGGTTTGAAGCCTTACGTCATCAAAGAAGGGGCGAAGTATGACCGCCATGTTGTTGGAGAGGGAGCCGATCCCCTCCCCATTGAGGAGGTAGATGACATCCACAGCTTTATTCATGGCCGCCACGACCCTGCTCCCCACATTTTCATGGAAAATGTCCACGAGGTCTGGCAGCTGGGCCCGCAACAACTGCACCTGCATGAAGGAAAGAGGTTTACTATCCTGGAGGACACCACGGGAGATGTGCTGATCCAACCCACTCTTTCCTGTCACAAAGCACGGATAGCTGAGCCCCACAATGGAGGAGAAAATGATTGTCCTTTCACTCTTGCATGTGCTTTGCATCCCCCGGTCCTTGAGCAGACATTTCACTGAGCCCTGCTTGGAGCGTCTCAAAATCCCGCTAAGCGAGCTTTGAGAGACTCTAGCTCTGCTGCTTCTGCTCTTGCCTAGCTGGGCTTTGTCTCCCTGCCTCAGCTGACTCCTCACTGGCCTGTGCCACAAGTTCAGTCTCCTTCTCCTTCGTTCAGGCCCCACAACACTCTGCCCAACCTACACCTCTGACTGTCACTCCTGACACGTGTCTCCTCTACCTCCACTCAACCGTGAACACTGGTCTGGACATCCTTTGTTCCACTCCCACTTCCATCTCTGACTTTTCCTGTGCCGGCCCCTCTGCATGGAACAGCTTCCCAATCCTTGTCGTACGTTGTCTCCACCCGCAAACCCGCTTTTCCGCAGGGTCGCCTACATGAGATGCGTTCATCTGCCCTGATCAAAAACAGTCCAACTTCTATAAAATGGAGTCCTCCAGATGTGCACCTGTTAAAAGCGATCGGCTGTGCTTGCTTCTCACTGTAAGCTTTCTACTTGATTACCCAATCCCCCTATTCTAGAGACCTTGTCTTCCTTGGCTCACTGGCTAACCCACATCTCTCACCTTTTCTGGCTGGATCACAGGACTGCCAAGGCCTCTCAGACTGAGCTGGCGTACAATTGGATTTGGGTCTTCGGTCCATTCCATGAGCAGGGCCTGGAGGTGTGATTTTTTCGGAGCGGTGGCAATGGAAGGACTCTGGAGCAGCTGGAAAGAGCCAAATTCCCATCAGATTGAGTAGCCAAGGTCTCCCTTTGGGGTCTGTTCCCTGCACACTCCTCTTTCTCGAATGGCCAGTTGCTCGGCTAGGAGATCTCTAGTGTGTAAGGAGCCATTTGCTACTGTTTCACTTGGTTCATTGCCCGAAGTTGGAGCAATCCATAAGTGAGAACTGAAGGCCCAGAGAAAGGGACTGTGCAGGTGTCTGTGAGTGTTATGGAGAGAACCTTGGGGCAGAAGAAAAGGGGGACAGAAACATGGCTTTGGGGGCTGGAGAAACAGGCCCTCTTGTCACATAAGCCTATGTCTGTACATCCAGCCAGCAGCTTTCACACTATCCGTCCCTCCCTCCCTGCCTCCCTTTGCCATTCCCCACAGCAGACCGTGTGCAGAGAGGAGCTAGCTGGCTGTAAATGTGCAGAGACGCTGACAAAGTACCCCATCGCCCGTGCAACCAGGAGGGGATTGATCTGCTCTCCAGAAGCCCACTGATGCCTCCCAAGGAATGAGTCTCACCTCAGTGAAGAAGATCATGGCAATGTTTCTCAGCACATCCTCCTTCTGACTCTTGAGGATGGTGATTGCCTCTCCGAAAACTGCCGGCAGCTGAGGGTTATCAAACTCAGTCATGGCTCTGGAAGACAACAGAGAAAACACCTTCTGGTTTGCAAGGGGAAGAGTTCCTTCCTCTCTAGCCAGTGGGTTAAGAAGGCCGGCTGGAACAGCGAGGTCTTTCGCACTGAAATCCCAGGAACAGAAGCCCACAAAAGAGCAAGTGTTTGGCTCCTACCTTGCAAGCAGACCAACTCCCTGTGAATAGTAACATCGGGACGATAGCATGTCCCAACCCTGCTGAAACTGGATGGTGGCAAACTCCTTCCAGTATCCCGGCATGGAGAAAAGAGTCTTCACTGTCTCCACCGCAGTGCTAAAAAACAGCAAATAGTAGTGTCAGGAAAGGACATCAGCCTCCCGCTCCACACAGTGAGAAGAATGGGTACAAGCCTTGAAACGTGATCTGCCCTAGAAGATGTTGATCTCATCCTTCTCCCCAGGGTGGATTCAGTGTCCCAGGGTGGTTCTTCCCTGCCCAATGGGCCCTGTCTGCACTACAATTAAATTGACTTTCTGAGCAGCCAGCGACACAGGAGCTCGTTAAGATGCTTTGTGTCATCGCTCCACAAGGTTAAAGTGATGAGCATTTCCTATGGCAAGTAAGAGGTCTGAAACAAGGGCAAGTGGGGCCAGAGCCTCAGCTGGAGTAGGAGAGGAAAGCTCTGGCAATTGACAGCAGTGGAGGTGCCTTCCGGCCCCCTGGTTTTCCCAGGGAGATGGAGTACTTGAACCGTGCCCATATAAGCAGTTGAACCTGTCCCTCTTCCTCCTGTCTGTCTGTGAGGCCGCACATCCTGTATGTCTTGCACCAGGAGTGTGGCAGGAGTTGCTCTGTCTGCATGTCCCGTGGGGATGCTAGCCTGAGCTGAAGCGTTGTGGATCAGAGACCAAATTCATGCACTAATCAGAGCACTGAGACTAACTGGCCATTGGCACATGTGGATGTCCAAACGCAGCTGTTGCCTGATTGTGTTGTGACAAGAGCTGCCCTTGGACTGAGTCAGATGGGAGAGTGTGAGTCGGAAAAAGGTGTGTCTCGCTCTTGAGGGCTTTTCTTCATGAGAGACCCTACACGGAGTGAGCCTGGTCTCACTGCATGACAGGGAGAAGGATGGCCATGAAGAGCCCCACATGTGATTAGCAGAAAAAATCTGGTGTTTTCTGTTCCTTTCAGTCCTTACCTGAGAGGGCCGAGGCAGCTGGATCCCTCCTCCTCAGGGCTGGATTTCCTCTTGGCCTGGTGTGTCTCTGGCAAGTGCAATTCCATGACGTAATGCACGTGGCTGACTGTGAGGAGGAGCATCTGGGGATACATTTCCAGGATGGCTTCTCGGTATCCCCAGAGGAAAAGGATCTCGTAAATGGTGTTCATTGCCTGGAGATGGTTAGGAATGAGAGAGAGATTTCAGTGACATACTAAAATCTGCCCTCCTCCCCCGTTGTCTTTCGCTATTGTCCTGCTGTCATTTCCTCTTCATCTCATGAAGAAGGAGGATTAGTCGCTGCGGGCCAAGGACACCTTTTGGAAGCTCCTGAACGTTCCCCCTTTCCTGGAACAGAAGCAGCTCCAAAGCCTCTGGAAAGATCAGAGGAGTCTGGGTGACACTGTTCTCCATTCTTTCTCTCAGTCATGTAGACCCTGTGCTTTGACTTGCCATCTACACTTCAATGTCCCTGTCCCCAACATAACTGCTTCCCTTTGCCGAATTAATAACTCCAGCTCTACAAGTGGCATGGGGTCATGGTCCCTGTAGTTAAGTCAACGTAGACACAGAATCGCTTCTGTCCACTGTCTTTCGGGAGCCTTCCCACAATGCCCCATGCTGACAGTATAATGGAGATACCACTTCAGGTGAGGGCAGACTCGACTGACCAATGGAGCGAAGGGAAGAGCCATGCAAATGATGAAATTACTGCAGCAGCTGAATGCCAAAGTAAGTTACGTCGACTGACTTTTGTTGTGTAGACTTGGCCTGAAGCTAAGAGGCGGTGAAGAGGTGCGCTCTGCCCCACACACAGATACCTAACCCTCCCTCTGCTGGCGGGTTCACTAAGTGACACCTGAATTATCACTTACAGTGAGAGTCATGTTGCGGCTCTCCTCATCTCTGTGTCTCTGCTGGAGTTTGTGCAGCAGATGCCGCAGCACCTGTCTGGTGAGCTGTGCTTCTTCACCCAAGCCCTTCCACAGCTCAATGGCACATCTGCAAATTGCGAAAGAGAAGTCAGACCTTCCCTGTTTGGCCACCTCTTGACCTCACCTGCCAGAGGCATGGTGTGCAGTCAGGAAGGGGTCTCTCCGAGGAGACACCCATTGTTGCAGGGAGTGGGATGAGAGAGAGTCCCTTCAGTCAGTTCTCCATTTCTTCCTTTCCCCTAAGACCGGGGTTGGCAACAGTGGCTTCGAGAGCCGCATGTGGCTCTTGGATGGCCCCCTATTGGCTTCCTGGCAATCTCCTTCAGGGAGCCAGGTGTGCAGTAGCTCTCCCCTCTCTCTGGATCAGCACAGGTGAGTACCGGGGCTATGGAAAGCAGCAAGGAGCTGGGAAAGAGTAAAAGAGAAGGAAGGGGGAAAGGGGAGGGAAAGTAGAGCAGGGAGAGGGGCTCCTGACCCAGGCTCAGGAAGCCAGTGACAGCGACGCGGCTACCAAGCCTGACTCAGGGCGGAAGCTGTGGCCAAAACTGCCAGGGCCCCCTTGGCTCCAAGCTGAGCATTCTCAGGGCGGCTGCCGGCCTGCTGGGCTCGGGGCCGAACATCTGAGATGCTGCTGCTGGCTTGGAGCCCAGGGGTCTGAGCTTTCCTGCCCTGGCTCCCCAGGGCTCAGCGACAAGTATGGCGCCTGCAGCTGTAGCTGCTGCCTTACGTTCCCACCCCACACATCACTGCCCATGGTCCACCGCACCAACACTCTCCCCTTGATCTGGGCCTGGGGGTTCTCGCCCCCTGTTGCCCTCTCCTAGCCATGCTCAGTGGCCAGCAGCTGCTGGGTGAAAACCGGGTCCCCTTCAGCCAGGGCCGGCTGTTCTCGCCGTGGCTGCCCCAGCTGTGGCTGCTCGCCCTTCCCCAGTCCATGCTCGCCACCCAGCAGCCACAGTGAGAACGGCCGGCCCCACTCAAGGAGATCAGCCTTTCTCTCTGCAGCTGCTGGGCGCCGAGCATAGGCTGGAAGAGGCCGGACAGTCACAGGGAGAACGCCCGGTCTCAGGTAAAAGGGACCTGGCGTTCTCCCCGTGGCTTCTCTCTCCCCTCCCCATCCCCTGCTTGGCGCCCAGCATTCGCGGTGAAAACTCCCTGTCCCCTTGATCTGGGGCTGGGCCATTCTCGCCGCGGCTGCTGGGTGGCGAGCATGCGCTGGGAGAGGGCGAGCAATCACGGCTTGGACAGCCGCAGCGAGAATGGCCAGCCCCAGTTCAACGAGACCAGGTGTTCTCCCCGTGATCGCTGGGCTCCCAGCAGGGGATGGGGAGGGCAGGCAGCAGCCACGGTGAGAATGCCGGGTCCCCTTGAGCTGGGACCAGGTGTTCCCCCCGCGGCTGTCCGCCCTCCCCCAGCCTATGCTCAGCACCCAGCAGCTGCAGTGAAAATGCCCGATTCCCTTGAGCGGGGCTTGCTGTTCTTGTTGCGGCTGCTGGGTGGCGAGCATGGGCTGGGGGAAGACGAGCAGACACAGCTGGGACAGCCACAGCGAGAATGGCCGGCCCCGGCAGAAGGGGACCCAGAATTCTCACCACGGCTCCTGGGTGCCGAGCAGGGGATGGAGAGAGCAGAAAGCAGCCCTCCCCCACCTATGCTTGGCGCCAGCAGTGAGAACACCCTGTCTCCTTGAGCTGGGGTTGGGCGTTCTCACTGTGGCTGCCTGGCTTCCCGCTCTCTGATCTGGGAAGCCGAGGCTGTGGCTTCCCACCCTCCCCCATCCCTCTGATAGAGAGCTACACCTGCAACAATCTGATACATATACAAGAGCTTTAATAGATATTCAACAATGGACACATAGACAAAGGCTTTAACAGGAATCCAACAATCTGATACATGCAGCTGCCCAGCCTCCTTAAGTCAGGGCCAGGCATTTTGGGTGCAGTATCCCAGCCCATGGATCAGGGTCCGGTGTGCTGGCCGTGGGTGGCTGAGCCCAGCTCAACACTTGAGGCCCCCATGGTGTCTGCAGCAGCTGGCGCCGGAGCATGGCTGGGGTGAAGTGAAGGGGTGGGGGGAGAGAAAAGGCAGGTCAGAGTGAAGAGAAGCTGGTGCTGGAGCTCCTCCCTCTCTCATGCCTCCACACACTGTGCACCCCCCCACAGGGCTGGAGGGACCCCAGTGCTACCCCTCAGCTGCCGTAGGCTGGGGGTATTTGTAGGGGCTCTCAGGTCCCCTGGCCTTGCTGCTGAGCGGCAGGGGAGTTGGAACTGGGGCCTAACCCCATCTCGTGTTTCACCTAGCTGCAGCCCTGGTAAGAGCTCTTAATGTGTTCCAAAATCTCCTCTGTTTTCAGCATCCTCCCCAAAATCTCTACTTCTGCTTGATGCATCGCATGAGTGTTCTAGTTTAGACAAAGGTGTTTCATTGTGTGTCCAACAAAGATTAGCAGCAATAAAAACTGGCATTCAGTTCCAAATTAAACTGAAATTATATGAAGGGTCAGATGGCTTCAAAAAAGAGGAAAATTGAGGCTGAAAGATGAGAATTCAGAAGAGATGGATTGAATTGTTTGCATTTATACCCACGGCTGCTGGGTTCCCGTCATGTTTAATTTGCAATTAAAAAGTGGCTAACAACAAAAAGTCGAATCTCGAGAGGCATTTTGCACACAAACATACTTCAGTCGCTGAGAAGCATCCAGCTGGAGATTTCAGGAAGAGGGCGATTGAGGAGCTACTGCACAAAGCGAAGCAGAGCAAGAACAGCTTCTCACAATGGATGAATGCATCAGATAGCACTGCTGCCGCTAGCTTCGCGATAACCCAAGTTATTGTGAAACACGGACATCCGTTCACAGACGGTGATTATATAAAGGAATGCTTCATGGTAGGGTTCCCAAAACAAAAAAGAAGTCATTCAGAAATGTAAGATATGCCGTTTTCTGCAAAGACAGTTATCATTCGAAATGGCCACAGACATTAGCAGTCAGCAGATCAGAGACATAAACTCTGTTCCAGGCTTCTCAATTGCGTGTGATGAATCATGTGATATTGATGACATAGCACAGGTTGCCCTCCTCTGCAGGTATGTGAATTCAGAGGGTCCCGAACAGGAGCTCATTGAACTATTGCCACTTAAAGGCCAGATACGAGGAGACAATATTTTTACAGCAATTGTAGATTCTCTGAAGGCCAAAGAAATCAATACAAGCCACATGGTCTCTGTGGCGACCAATGGGGCGCCGAGTATGAGAGGGGCACATAAGGGGATTATGACTCTGCTGCAGAAAATGTCGGATCAAAAGGTGAGACCAATTCACTGTATAATCCACCAAGAGGCCCTTTGCACACAAACATTTCCACCTGAGATCATGGAATGATGACCCTATTTGTGCAACTTGTCAACAAAATAATGGCAAAAGAATGGAACCATGAAGCTGACTTAATAATGAGAGTTTACAGTCCTGCTTGAAAATGAAAACAACATCATATAGGCCTCATATTCAACAGCTCTTCAAAGAGACTCTTAAACAGATATCACACTGAATTGGTAAGCTGACTGGAGATTCTTAAGGATTTTTTAAAATAACTGTACCAAAGATGTTATACAGAGAACCACCCTCCCCCCTTCGCCCCCCAACCCCAGTTCCATTGGTGTGAATTCATGTTCACAAAAAATAGTTTTTTAGAATGAATACTTAATTATTCCTATTTGTAGTGAACATATTTCCAGGCATATTCATGTGATTGCTGACGTCCTAAGAGGGAGGGACTCACGCTAGAGAGAGGGGGAGAGAGGAAGCATCGTTCAATGGAGGATGGAGTCATTAACACATTATCCACCATTAAAATGTTTATATGGAAATTGTTTATTAACATCATTAAACATCGTTTTTTGTTGTTAAAAATCAATATTCATCTCTGTTGTATTATTCAGTTTCTTAACTAGGCGTCTACCCATTGCGGCTCTCAAAACACTTGGTTATTGAAGGACTTTTTAAAAATGGCGCTTCTTATATTTTCGGTTGCTGACCCCTGCCCTAAGATGTTCTCATGGCTGCGAGCTATCTGCCCTGGTTTCCAGCACCTCCCCATATACTTATCACCTACTGCATTGTCTAAAGCAGGGCTGGGCAAACTTTCTGGGTTCTGGGCTGCTTCTGTTGTAGGGCAAGCTACATGGTGTAGCGGGGGGCAGGAGTGGGGGAAGAGACAGAGCTTATAAAATAATGAAATAGTTGGTAATAAATAAGTAAACTAAACAAAGCAAAGAACTAAAATCAAATAAATAAATAAAATAATAACTTTATAAAAATAAGAATAGAAAAATGAGGTAAAAGGAAATGAAGGAAGTAAATAATAAAGGAGAAATAAGCTAAAGGAAATATTTTTTTGCTAAAATAATCTAAAAGAAAAATAAAGATAGAAAGAGGGGTGGAGCCAGCAGGGAGGAGTGGCCACCGTGCTCCAGTGAGGATGCCACTGGGCCCTGTGGGGAGTGGCTGCTGTGCACGGCCTAGGGTATGGTGCCGCTGGGCCCGCATGGGACCGGGAGGGTGGAACAGCAGCCACGCTTTGGGACGCCAGCCAGATCCAGCTGGTGGGCTGGATGAAAGGCCACAAGCTGTCTTTTCTCTTCCTATGATTTAAGCCCCATCCCTGAGATGATCTAACCTGATCTTACAGGTCTCCAGTGATGGAGATTCCACAACCTCCCTGGGCAACTTATTCCAGCTCTTAAGTGCCCTGACCGCTAGGAAGTTTTTCCTAATGTCCAACCTAAACCATTCTTGTGCAGTTTAAGCCACTGCTTCTTTTACCTGGGATGTTTAAAGAGAACAATGATACTCCCGTCTCCTTTCTCACAATTGTTTATCTGCTTGAAAACCAAAAACAAAACAAAACAAAAATAACCCAAGAGCAACAACAACCGCCCCCCCCTTGTTCCATCTTAGTCTTCTCTTCTCCTGACTGAAGTAACCCAATTATTTCAATCTTTCCTCATAGGTTGTGTTTTGTAGACCTTTTCTCCCGTTCTGTAGGTTCCCCATCTTCAAGCATGTGAAAAAGTGGGATTTTCTTCCAGGAAAACACATGCGATAAATCAATTTGTTAGTCTTTCAAAGCACCACCAAACTCCTTGTTTGTTTAATCTTTATAGTTGCTTTTCTTTGTACTTTCTCCAGTTTGTTCACGTTTTCCTGAAATGTGGTGCCCAGAACAGGACACGGTGCTCCAGTTGAGGCCTAATCAGCAGGGATAGAGCAGACGATTTCCTTCTGATGTCTTGCTGAGAACACTCCTGCTAAAATGTTCCAGACGATATTGGCTTTTTTGGCAAGAGTGTTACCTTGTGGACTCTTCTTTGGCTTGTGATCCTCCCTCTGACCCTCAGCCCTTTCTTCAGTACTCCTTCCTAGAGAGTCCTTTTCCATTTTGTAGGTTTGCAACTGCTTGTTCCTGCCTAAGTGGACGAGTGTCTTGTAGCAGCTCCTTGCTTGGACTCTCATCGATGGGCTCTCGTGCTCTGAGCTCTGCGGAGGAGCTGCCGGGCCCTCCCTCCCCTGCCCCCTTTGCATCACATGGCCGGGGCTGGAGATAAGGAGGGAAATTTAAAACTCTCCCTCTCTTGCCCAGGCAGTGCGGGTGGTGTGCGGAGGCAGCTGAGATGTGGCTGTGGTGGGGGAATGAGGTGGGGCCAGGCCCCAATGAGCAAAGGTGGCTTGGCCCGGTGGCAGGTGCCTGCCCTGCTGGTCCTGGCTGCCTGATAATGACCCCCAGCTGAGCAGGTGATGGGAGGAGATAAGAATTGACCTGGAGTTACTGGAATGGGCTGCCTGGGAGGGAACGGGAAGGAGTTGCCCCCCAAGGCTTTCAGCTACAGGGGTGAGGCTGAAAAGCTGCCTCCAGCCCCAAAGGAGTCATGGAGGGCAAGGCTGGGGGCTACAACTATTCCCCCAGCAGCCTCCTAGAGCTCAACATGGGGACACCAGCCCAGAAGCATCTAGGGCTTGCAAGTTCCCTGACCTACCTGGATGGGACGGGGGTTTCCCCTCAGCCTGACAATGTGCTAAGTAAAGGAGGGGGACTCCTTGGGTGATTGGGGTGGGGCGCAGGCTAAGGGCTGGATGGAACCTGCTCCTGCAACTGCTCTGCTACTACTTGTAGGGTAGAGAGATAACAGCAATGCAGCTCCCTCTCTCCAACCCCCCAGTCCTCTGACAAGTTTATATCCTTCTCAGCACCCCCATGCTCTCCTAAACCAGAACAGGGAGCACTTCTCTGTGTGAGCCGGAATTCTCCTGACTCTTCCCATCCACCAAGAATCCCATAGAACTGCACTCCTCTCCGACGCCCCACTCCCCGCCGCCCAAACCAGAGATTCATCATGCTGTCCTCTCCTGGGGTGCGTCTACACTTAGAAATTAAGTCGATTTAAGCAGGCTTATGTCGACTTAATTTACTCCACATCTCCATTTGGCTTTCCTTAATTCAATTTAAGCTGCTCCTTAAGTTGAATTAAGGAAAAACTAGTTTGAATTAATAACACCTCGTTTTAATTTGAACTAGTGTTTAAGTCAACTTTCATAATTCGACTTAGCCAGTGTAGATGCTCTAAGCTGACTTGGTTGATCTAGGGTGGGAGGGTGGGGGGTGGACAAGGGAGCTCCGCATGGCTCCGCGGCAGAAGGGAGCCACCGTGGCTCCCTTGTCCCCTGTGGAGCCCCGGCTCCCTTCTCCCCAGACCCGCAACTTCCCTGCCAGAGGAGCCGTGGTCTCGGGGAGAAGGGGTCCCCAGCCAGGGCTCCAGCGGGAGGGGATCCCCCACTGGAAACCGGCTGGAGAGCCCCAGGGGCTCCCTTCTCCCCAGGACAAACTGCTCATCCCAGAGAGAGTCAGTCCAACACCAGGCTGCTTGTCCCCGAAACCGGTAAGTCGCCAGCCTCAATGGTCCTGGGGAGAAAGCCCCACAGTCCCTTCTCCCCGGGACCCATGGGGTCCGGGTGTGACGGGATGCACATCCGTGCAGCCCTTGGGCGTGACCTGTATAATCTTTCTGTTCAGTTTTGCAGTGTAATGGTGTTATTTGATGACAGGTTCCTCTGTGAATGCTCAGAACATATGCCACGTGATTACCAGGGTGCCATGTTCCCTGCTGCGACATGTATGTATAGATGTGAAGCATGTTACAGGGTTCAGACTCTCAGGGCTGTCTCTAGCACAATGGCTGAAGATTTACACATCAAAGGGAATGC
>ML688429.1:21189-45070 GCA_007922175.1 Pelusios castaneus
CGCCTACATGGGGAGCAGGGGATGCAGAAAGCACTGAGTGGCGCCCCTCAGAGCCTTCCTCCCCATGCACTCCCCACATCGTGAAGGGCCAGCCTAGCCACCTGTTCAAGCCAGCACACAGCTGCAGGATGGACCAGTAAGTAAATGAGGGGGGCCCTAGGATGCGTTTAGGTGCCCTTCAGCATCCCCCTCGTTCCCTCCCCACGCATTCTGAAGGGCTGCCCAGGCCCACCTCTCCTCCTCAGGCAGGGGAGAGGGTGAGGCTCCCCCATCCCAGCTGCGGCTGAGCTGTGGGGCTGCTGCAGTGGGAAGAGGTGGGTGCTGAACTCCAGTTAAGTGTGGAGGGCATTTGCAACTCCCCAGCCTCATCCCCTTCACAGGTACAAACCCCCGCTCCCCAGGGCAGCTGTGATCCTGGCCCCTGGGCACTGGAGACCCTTGGCACGCCACAGGGGAGGCCTACAACAGTGTTACAATGGCTAAGCTGCAGCCACCCCCTATGCATCTGTGTACACCCCGTCTGTCTGCAGCCATCTGTCATCTCTGCCATCATTGTGAGCTCCTCTGGGCAGGGACTTCGGGTCTGCCTTTGTACCGCACCCAGCACAGCAGAGGCCGGGCCATGGCTGGGGCTGGGAGGCACGACAGGAACGTGAAACAGTCACACTCGAGGGGTTGGGGCAGGAGCAGCAAGAAAAGAGAGCACAGCTCAGTGGGGCTGCCAGGGGCAGGAAGGAGCCAAAGCCACCGACCTGTCACCGTGATGTTGTAGAAGACGGAGTCGCCGCCTGCGTCGCACACAAACTCCCCCGTGTCCTGCGGCCGGGCCGAGGGGATGACGAGCCTGCGATGGGGCCCCTGGCGCTCCAGGATCAGGCTCTCGCCCTCCTCCACCTCCACCCCATCCTTGTACCACTGCACCGGGACGTCGGCACGGGACAGCTCGCATGCCAGCACCACGCGCTCCACAGCCAGGTACCTGTGCGCGGCGTCCTCGTTGGAGCTGACGATCCTCACGGGCGGCTCTGGGCAGGGAGACATGACAGGCTCAGCAGTGACGTAAGTAAGGACTCAACAAAATCTGTAGAGTCCTTCAGCAGCCACCAGCTCTTAGGTTCAGGAGTGGAAATGAAGGAGAACCCTTTAGCAACCCATTGATTCTAAGGTAGAAGGTGACCATCTGCTCCGACCTCCAGCGTAACCTGAATTGGTTTCGGAGTCAGCCTGAGCAGATCTTTTAGAAAAATGTCCAGCCTTGTTTAATACTTGCCAGTGCTGGAGATTCCACCACGCCATGTGGTAAATGGTTCCCATGGTTAACCACCCTGACCGTTACCAATGTGTGCCTTCTTTCCAACCTCAATTCATCTAGCTTCAGCTTCCAGCCATTGGATCCTGTCACACCTTTGTCCGCTCGATGTAAGAGCCCGTCATCAAACTTCTGTCCCCAGAGAGGTATGTACAGACCGATCACATCAGCCTTTACCCTTCTCCCTCAGCCTGTCCCTCCAACGCAGGTTTTCTAATACCTCTCGAGGCTTTTCTCTGACTCCTCTTCATCCTTTTTGGACTGCGAACAGCAGAGCTGGGTGCAGGAGTCCAGGAGCAGTCACACCAATGCCAAACCGAGATAAAATATCTCCTACTCCTACTCCAGGTTCCCATTTATGCCACCAAAGATCCTTGTGGAGGACAGGCCCATCAGTGGCTATTAGCCTGGATGGGCAGGGATGCAAAGTGATGTTCTGAAGTGTCCCTAGCCTCTGTTTGTCAGAATCTAAGAATGGGGCGAAGGGATGGAGTCACTTGCTGATGAGCTGGTTTGTTCATTCCCTCTGGAGCACCTGGGATTAGCCACGGTCGGTAGCCCAGGACACTGGGCTAGAGGAACCATTGGTCTGACCCAGTCTGGCCGTTCTTATCACATTAACTCTTTTCGCCACTGTTGCACTGGGAGCTCACAGCCATTATCCATCAAGACTCCTCAGTTCTGCTCAGTCACTTTTTCCTGGGATAGAGTCCCCCACAATGTACATATGGCCTAAATTCTTTGCTCCTAGATGGGTGGATTTATGTATTGCCTGAGCCCAGGTTGCAAAACAATCCGGATTTGCTTTGTATCAGTGACCTGTCCTCTGCATTATTTAAGGGCCCCCACACAATTTTTGTGTCATCTGCAAAATCTATAATTTTGTTTTCTTCCAGGTCACAGATTAAAATTGTTACAGAGTGTAGGGCCAAAAACCAGTCCCGGCAGGGCCCCATGAGAGAGAGAGATATGCTCAGATTCCTCGTTTACATTTTGAGACTTCTCAATTAGCCACTTTTAATATGGGCCATGTTGCATTTATATTGTCCTAGTTTCTTACTTAAGGAGTCTAATTCCAAAGGGGTAGCCGTGTTAGTCTATTGTAGAAAGACAAAAGAGTCTTGTGGCACTTTTAAAGACTAACAGATTTATAAATCTAATATAAACAGATTATAAACAGATTAATAAATCTGTTAGTCTTTAAAAGTGCCACAAGACTCTTTTGTCTTAAGGAGTCTAAGTGTACTTTGTATTACATCAGTAGATTACCTTTATCAATCAAACCACAAAATAATTAATTATTGGAACAATTTGCCACGTGCACTGGCGGATTCTCCATCACTGCCAATTTTTAAATCCAGATTGGACGATTTCTAAAAGATCAGGTCTACATCAAATAGGAATGATTTCAGGGCAGTCTTATGGCCTGTGTTATAGAGGCACTCAGACTACATGATCGTAACGGTCCCCTCTGGCCTTAGACGCTATGACTTTCATAAGAAGAAATCAAGTTGTTTGGCAAATCTGTTTTTCATAAACCCATGTTGACTGGCATTAATGATATGATATCGTGCCCCATAGCTGCCTTTCCATTAAAGTGTCCAGGATCAAAGCCAGGCCTATAATTAGCTGGCTCACCACACTGACTCTTTTTGAATAATGGCACAATGTTAGCTTCCTTCCGGCCCTCTGGAATTTCCCAGTGGTCCAACAGTTATTGAAAATCAATGGCAATGGGCAAAGAGCTCCTCGGCCAGTTATTTTAGAACTCTTGAATGCAAGTCACTTGGGTTTGCTCATTTTTTAAATGTCTAGCTTTAGTAGCTGCTGTTTCAAACCCTCCTGAGAGGCTAGTTGAGTGTCATCATCATCATCACATGACATGACTACATCATCTGTTATTTTCCCAAATACAGAATAGAAATATTTATTGAAAACTTTTGCCTCATTTGCAGATTACTGACTATTCTATAATTTCTATCTAATAACATACCAATAGCATTGTTAGGCTTCCTTTTGTTCCTAATATACTTGAAAACTCCTTCTTATGGTCCTAACTCTGCTGCCCAGAGTTTTCTCCTTTTGTCCTGTTGTTTCCCTTATCAAGGTTCTACAAATCCTAGCTTTTTATAAGAGACCTCGAGACATCACGGTCTGAAATATTTCCCAATGATTATTTATATTTTTCTATTTAAATCCTCCCAGCTGATTTTGCTCATAATTGTTTTCAGCTTTCTGTACCTGCACATTTGAATGCACCAAGTAGATATATTGCTGGTTTGGACTTTATTCTGTTTGCACATAAGTATAAAGACAGAGCCACTTCTCTCTAAAGTATCACCAGTTTTAGTTCTGTGACTAGTTTTTCGGTCACAAGGTCTAAGATGGAATTCCTCCAGGTTGGGTGCCACACTTTTGGGCTTAGGCAGTAAATTGCCATCTCTGATATTTAGTCATTCAGAGGCTGTATCAATATGGGAAGCATGACTCAGGCTGACATCCCCCGTGATGACATGGCTTTTTGTCCTTTACCTTATACATAGGTGTAGAAGGAGAGTTGCTCACCCTGTTCCCTCTGGAATGGGAACAGAGACCCTGACGAGGAGCGGTAGGAGGCAGGGTGGTATCACCCACGGTGGCATTTGGCCAGAATGCCAGGATCTTGCCTGTGCCCGCACCCTTCGAGCTCGGGAACTGACACATTCCTTCTGCAGCACAGTGGGGCACATGGCCCTCCCGGGCGGACTCTGGGCTTCCGTTGCCCCCTTTTAACACCTCACGCAGCTGGTAAGAGCTGCCCAGGTGGAGGGGACCTGGCTCCAGGGCCAGCAGAGCTCTTGGGGAGCAGCAACCATGGCCGCCCCCCAGCACATACCCCCACCTACCCCTCACCATGAGCTAACCCCCCAGTGCATACACCCCTAGCTCCTCCTCCCCCTGCGTGGTTTGAGCTGAGCCCCTCCCTTCGGGTTGTGTCCCCAGGCTGGCTGGCCTGCTAAAGCGAGCTGGGGCTGGAGGAGGCACACTGCACAGAGCTGGCCCGAGGCTGCCGGGCCCTGCCCCAGACGATGCCTTCGGTGGTCCTGGGCAGAGGAGTCTTGCCCCAGAGCTGGCAATCGCAGTCAGCTGAAGTGCAGGCAGAGTGGGAATGAGGGAGACAGGTCCCTGGGAGGGCTTTGGAGTGGGGGTGTCGCTGAGTTAGTCTGCTAAGTGGGGAGAAAAGCTGGGGCAAATAAGGGAGCTCCCAGGAGGGCACTGAAGCGGAGAGTGATGGAGAATGGTACCAACATCACAGAATGGCCCCAGGAGATCGGGGCTCCAGTTCAGTACAGACTCTGTGAGCGGGCCAGTTCACGCACCAGCAGGATGCCCCTCCCCACTCCATGGCCAGCACACAGGATCCTTCGCTCCCAGAAGGCAGCAGGAGCCCATCACTTCTGGATCCCAGGCCCTTCCGCTCCCCGCAGAGAGCTCTTACCTATCGGCTGCAGAGCAGGGCCCAGGGCCCCGTTAGCAGCAGGGGAAGAAAAGAGAGTAAAAGGCAATAACCCTTCCCCCCACGAAGAGCTCTCCAGGGGAGCGGGGTGAGCAGGCCCAAATCCAGCCTCACCCCCTCATTCTGGGGCCGTCCCGCTAATCTCAGTTCTCAGGCAGCGACGCTAGCCCCGCAGACGCTGATGGGGAGGGAGAGCTGGGTCCGGAGGGGCAGCTGGTGCGGGGCTGGCCAGGAAGGAGCGTGGTGGGATGCCGTGCTGGCAGAACAGGAGGGCGAGGGGACGCGACGTGTGGCTGGGAATGAGCCAGAGAAGGGTCGGAACCTGGACAGAACGAGGACGAAGGGACCAAGCGTTTGTCCCTTCCAGTGACCAGTGCGATAGAAACCCCAGGCAGCAGGATCGAGGAAAAGACCCACAGCGCCTGGGCCCGCGAACCACGATCCACTGACCTGTCACCGTGATGTTGTAGAAGACGGAGTCGCCGCCTGCATCGCACACAAACTCCCCCGTGTCCTGCAGCCGGGCCGAGGGGATGATGAGCCTGTGATGGGGCCCCTGGCGCTCCAGGATCAGGCTCTCGCCTTCGTCCACCTCCACCCCATCCTTGTACCACTGCACCGGGACGTCGGCACGGGACAGCTCGCATGCCAGCACCACGCGCTCCGCAGCCAGGTACCTGTGCGCAGCGTCCTCGTTGGAGCTGACGATCCTCACGGGCGGCTCTGGGCAGGGAGACAGGACAGACTCAGAAGAGAGGCCGCAGACTGGGCCGGGCTGGGTCGCTCATGGCCAGCCATGCTGCCCGTTCCTGGACACGGGGAGGTTGTCACTCGTCACTCCAAGGAACTGGAGAGTGCTGGGGCAGCCGTCCACTCCCTGGTGGGGGGCAGCCAATGTGCGCGGCCCTGCTGAGCGGTGGTTCTGGCCCAGCCATGCCCAGCCAGGCGTGGTGCACGTACGGCTGCCCAGCTTGGCGAGATTTCCCCAGCGGCAGGGCCCCCGGAATGGCGGAGCCCAGCTCTCGGCCTGAGTGAGGAAGGGAACAGCGTGTTCACCACCACAGGCCAGGCTGCTGGTGTGGTTCCTCCCCTGTAACCGCTGGGTTTCCTGGCCCGTGACACGCTCGGCTCTGACTTTTTCCCTCAAGCTGCCACAGAGGCTGTCTTTGGTGTAATGAGTAGCGCACGGCTATATTGCCCAAACCCATCAGCAGCAAGCCCCAGAGCCGGGGCCAACTGCCTCAGGCTCGCGGGATGCACCCTAGGGAGCTACAAAGAGCTGGAACCCCGTGGCGGGCGGGTGTGTCTGCACTGCTCTTTCTGGCCACGTAGTGTGAGCCGTCAGCTGAGCCAGGTTTCAGACTTGCCACGCCAGGGCTTGTCGCAGTGCAAATACAGCCTGCCTAAGAATCCTGTGCGAAGGCAGGGCTGAAGGAGGTGAAGCCGGTAGCTGGGGGCACCCTGGGTGTAGCTGGGGTGGGGTGTTGCTGCCAGCAGCCCAGAGTGGAGCTTTTCGGCTGCCCGCGGCTGGCAGCCTCGGGGGATCGTCCCCTGTGGGCAGACACGACTCGTTCACACTGAAAGCAGGTGCCACTAACTCACCGGACAACTTGCCTAACCCCGGGAAGCCGCCCAGAGGTCACCACGTCGGGGAGGGGGGGCTGCCACCATATCGTGGTCTGTTTGCCAGGCAGCGGGGGGGCAGGGCCACGGGGTTCACACTGTCCTCCCCAGGGGCAGCGGAGACTGTGGAGGTCTCTGGGGGAGGGGACGGGGCAGGAGTGAAGAAAGGGGTCTCAGGGTCACACGCTTGCCCTGGGCCCGGTGGGATGTGGTTTCTCCAGCTCTAATGCTCCAGAGCCCACGTCTGTGATAAGCTGCAGGAGGAGCGGGGATGCAGGGCTCCAGGGGCCTTCCCCAGCTCACCGGTCACGGCCACCGTGAAGCTCACAGAATCCTCGCCCGCGTCACACGTGTACGTCCCGGAGTCCGAGGGGCCGGCACAGCGGATAAACAGCCTCCTGGTGCAGCCCTCTGACTGGACAGTAATGCCATCGTCCGTGGGCACGGCCTCCCCATCCTTGAGCCAGCGCACAGGGGTGTCGGGCGTGGAGACCTCGCACTCGAGGAGCACGGGCAGCCCTGCCGTCTGCTCCCGGAGGCGCTGGGCCTCAGGCACCGGGGCGATGTGCACCTGTGGGGCTGGGATAGTCACCATGAACGGAGGGCAATCCTTGCTCTCGCAGGGCAGGCAGGACAATCCCCTGGGCAGACCCCATGCAGATCGTGTCCCTGGGATCAGGGTCCGCAGGACACACGCCCAGGCAGGCCAGCACATCCCAACAAGGTGACACAGGGCTGCTCTACCCTAGCGTGGCCCATGGAGATCCCAGGCCCCAACATGCAGTGCTCCACCCTCCCCAAGAGCGCAACCTGCAGACCCTGGGCTTCCCTGGCACGGCACCCGTCAACACGGCGTCCAAGTGCCCTGGTGGCTCAATCCCGTGTGACTGCGGCTTCTCCAGGCTGCACCTTCGCCCTGGAGCAGAGGGCAGACCGCTCCCCAGCCCCTGCAGGGTGGATGAGAACCTGCTGGCCAGAAGCAGAGCCGCCCTCTGGCCCAGGGAGCCCAGCGCAGCCTCTCGCTGGCGGAACCAGCCGCCCCTCCGTGGGCTCAGAGCAGGGACACACCACAGGTGGGGAGCACAGGGAGGGAGGCTGCAGAGAAGGTCTAGTTCCCCATGGGGAGCGGGGCAATGCAGGGACACACTCCAGGACATGAACAGCCCGAGAGAAAGTGCCTGTGTTACCGTGCTGGTTAGTTCCCCATGGGGAGCGGGGCAATGCAGGGACACGCTCCAGGACATGAACAGCCTGGGAGGAAAGTGCTGGCTCTGCTGGTCACTGGGAACCGAAGCCATGTCCCTGGGATAATTAACGATCCCAGGAGTCCTGTTTCCCCGTCAGCCAATGTCCCTAAAAGAGCCGCCACCAGCAGGACGGAGGGGGCTGAATTACACTGCAGGGCGAAGTGGTCCCTGCCTGTCCCCCCCGCACCCACCTCCTGTGGGCTGCACGGGTTCATTCATCTTTGCAAGGGAGGGCAGGCACTCACTGGAGTCTGGCATTGACGCGGCCTCAGTCATCCCCTCAGCTCACTGATCTCGGCTCTAGCCCAGCAGGGTGATCAAGAGCCTCTCCCACCCCCACCCGCTCTGGAGGCTGAGAGAAGCTTACCTTGCACCCACAGAGTGGCAGACTCTTGCACGCCACTGGCCAGAAACCTGACCTGCGCCCCACTCTCTGCCAGCAGCACCCCTCGGATCAGCAGGGAGTGCTCGGTCCCACTGCACTTTATGCAGCAGCGCTGGCCTTCCTCTTCCTCCTTCTCCTCCAGCTTGGCCCCGTTCAGGATCCATTGCCCTAGCACAGAGGCAGAGAGCTCCAGGGAGAACTGGGCATCCTCACCAGCCTGCACCTGCACGTCCTTCAGGGCTCTCCGCACAGAAGCTGCAGGGACTAGAGCACAGGCCAGCGTGCTCAGCCAGAGATGCGCAGAGCTCTGCCCCCTTCTGGATGTGGCTGCCCTCCAGCCCCCCCCCCCCCCCCACACACACACACACTCCCTCACACCTGAGTTGGCTGCTATCGCCTGGGTTGTGGGGGCGGGGGGCTGCCCTTCAGCCACTGGCCACAGGCCAGGCTCCCGAGGGCCTGGGCCAGGATCCAGAGCTCATTCGTACAGGGCAGGAATCAATCGGTGCCCTGCACCAGCCCGTGCCGGCGCTAAGTCCCACAATCCTGGAGCCAAGCCCACCCTGACAGGGCCAAGGAGGGAACTGGGCCCAGAGGAAGAGGGCCCAGGAGGTTGCAGCACTTACCAAGGTGCACAGAGCCAGGGAACTCCACGGGCCGGCTCCTCCCATACTTATTGACCGCACAGATGCGGAAGCGGTAGTCCGCCTCGGCGGGCACGCTGTCCCCAAGCACCTCCACCATGCTTGCCAAGTCTGTGGTGAGACACTGCACCCACTCGGCCGTGCGGGCCTCCTGCCGCTCCAGGATGTAACTGCTGGGGGGGCCCCTGTGCACGTCCGGCCCGGGGCACCATGCTAAGAGGGCGGCGTTGCTGCGGCCAGTCCTCATCTCAGCTGCCACAGGTGCACTCGGGGGAACACGCTTTGCACCTAAAATAAACCCACAGCCGGTTTGCTCCGTGCGCCGAGATGTTGACTGAGCAGGTGAGGACCAACTGAGGCCTGGGGAAGGAAACATGGAGCCTGCCTCTCCAGGACCTGCCAGCCCCAGCCCTCCGTTCAGGCTGGCTGGCATGGGGGGAGCTGAAGGGGGCGGGCAGGGAATGGGATACACAGCTTTCCTCTCCAGGGACTCGGGCTTCAGGCCAGTTCCAAATGACAGATGCCGTGCTCTGGACACATGGACTGTTCAGACTTTATACTGGGTACTTGTATCACGGTCGATTGTGCTCCAGGCGCCACGGGGATGTCACCAGGGGTAATTATGCAAATCCCTAGTGCAGCGCCATGTCTGTGGAAGTCAGTCCCTGGGGGAAATTGCACACCTGGCTGACCTGGGTCAAGAGGCCAGAGAACTCTGCACTGCACAGAGTGAGCCCCTGCCATCTCTCTCCCTCAGCTCAGGAACTGGCATGACCGGTGACTAATGGGCCAGCCCTCGTGGGAAGGATCTGATCTGAAGTAGTCTCGTCCTCTCAGGGTTTGCATGTGGAAAATGGAGGATTGCCTGGGGAAACAGACCTGCCTTATCAGCTGTTCATTGTCTTTATGCTTTTCTGCTGAATAAACAGTGCTTGGTTTTAGGGACGCAGGCTGGTCCTGGCGAACCCCTAAGAGAAAAGGGTCACCCCTGCTGAACTTGAGTCTGACTTGCAGTAAATTGCATCCCAAGGCCCCCATGCAGAAGGGACTCTGAGGATTCTGCCCAGAGAAAGGTGATGTGGGGTGCCCACCAGGTGGCCACAAAAGTACCAATCACTCAACTGTGCCACAGGCCACGTGGCTCCAATCTGGCTGCTGGGCATAGCTACCACACAGGCAGGCCAGGTGCCAGCTCATGCCACATTCCCCGTGTCTCAACTAGACACCGACAGACACCGCTGGTGATGGAGCAGCGCTGGCGACTGCCTCTTCCTGTCTCTCCATGCTGTGGGGACCCCCCGGTGCCAGGCACTCAGCTTCCACATCAGAGCCCAGGACTGTGTTGAGCTGGAGGCTGTTCCCTTATTTGGTACATGCTCGGGTTTGAGCTTGTACTTGGTGTTGATGTCAGCCCCAGTGATCCCAGCATGTGACTCACAGCCCAAGCTGCACTGGAAGGAGAAAGCCCCCAGGATCGCTGCCACCCAGGGGGACTGACTGGTCCAGTGTGGGAAATGGGCCAGGGCCTTTCCCCTCTGGGAGACGCTGGCTCCAACCTGGCCCTAGGTCTGGAGGACTGAGATCCCCCCCCCACCCAGAGACCGTGTGTGGTCCGTGCAGTGCCATGCCTCACGTGGGGCTCTTACATTTGATACGGAGCTGGGCTGACGTCTGCGACTCCCCCACGGTGAAGGAGATGACCCCGGCATCCTCCCGCGTCACATGCACCAGGACCAGCAGGTGGGTTTTGCCAAAGCTCTTCAGCACAATGGATGATGTCTCCCGCAGCTCCAGCCCGTTCCGGCTCCAGCAGATTCCCTCCACGGCTTCCTGTGTCTCTACACAGAAGGCAGCATTCTCCCCCTCCATGACGTCCAGCTTCCGCGGGAGCCGCTTCACAATCATACCTGGGAGAGAGTCCAGGGACACGTGAGGGGGCAGCTCGGGACCCTGCGGGCTGAGGTGCTGAGCAGATCAGGACCCAGGGCGCAAGGGTGGCAGAGGCAGGAAGTTCAGCCGCAAGGAAAAGGGGTGTCCAATGTTCCCACTAAGCTGATGATGCAGCTGAGCAAGTTATGGTACTCCCTGAGCGGCAATTTGTGAGGCATGGTGCCACATGGGCAACAGGTTTTTGGCGCCGGAAGCATCAGCACGCCTAAGAACCGCAATTCAAAAGCAATGCAGAGATGTTGTCTCTTCATTCATGTTAAACGGAAATACTGTCGTTTTATGAATTTACTGAACAAAGGTGAGACGATGATAGCCTCTACCGGCCGGGGAGAAGAGACGCGGGGTCGGGCACCCACACTACAGTCAGCTATAATAGCAACTTGTTAGGAGGACGGCTGATGCCGTAACAGCGGAGCTCTCTGCCCTTCGATCTCCTAATGTAAATGAACAGCCACTCTGAGGGCTGGAAACTAGCCAGTGGAGAGTCCTTGGTAGCTTTTGGTTAATGAAAATGATCCTCCTTCTGGCTCCTGATAAAGCTGTGTTCTTGGTGTTTAGAATTGCGTATGCACTTCCCTCCCTGCCTTTTAATTGAGGGGGAGGATTTCTGTTTTGTTTTTATATTACTGTCATTACTATAACTTTGAGAAAAGTTGGCTGGTGTTGGATGATGGTGAAATTGTTAGACTGCGCTACATTGCTACCCAGTATTATCCATATAACTATAAACATGCACACACATCATTACATTATTTTTAGATAAATCAATTCATAAGTTAAATATATCAAAACAACCACAAGAAAATCATTTTGGAAAAAAACAATTAGTGTCTGAAGATATTTCTTAATAACCCTTGAAAATATTTTCTGGAACATACACACTTTTAGAGATAAATATGTGTGTAAAACTGAGCAATCACTTATAGCTTTTGAAGCCCTGTAGCTCATCCTCTAACTGAACTCATAACTCTTGATCTTCAGAAATGGATATCAGTTTGCTGCCAAAATCAAGTTACATTCATAACTTAACAGCATCATCACCAGAAGATCTTTTATTTAGAAATAAATGAGGCTTTGTCCCAAGTTTCCTGGAAGAGGTTCTGTAGGGGCAGCGGGCTGGGGAGAAGAGACGGAGGGATCATTGGGCTGGGGAGAAGGGAGAAGAGACATGGGGATCATCGGTAGAGCCCTGCACGGATACTAATATGTGGATCCGTATCTGATCGGCATCTGCAAGAATTGGTCCATGTATATCCGCGTTGTATCCGCGGATGCGGATATAATGTGGATATCCGCAGATATCTGTGTATTTGCAGGACTCTAGCCCTGTACAGATAAAAATGTGTGGATCCGTATCCGATCTGCATCTGCAAGAAATGGTCTGCGGATATCCGCATTGTATCTGCGGATGCCGATATCCGCGGATATAATGCGGATATCTGCGGATTTGCAGGGCTCGAATCATCGGGCTGGGGAGAAATACCACTTGGTCGGGTTGGGGAGAAGAGACCCGGGGTCGGGCTGCGCAGGCCTCCACGATAAGAGCGCGGGAGTGTGCACCCGCACAGCTTAGCAGGAACGTAGTGTCTGGAATGGGGCTGGTGTGGAGAGAAGCGTGGGGGGCTGGGGAACCTGGGGCAGGGCACTGTGGGGCAGTCTGGGCAGCAGGGGCAGGGCAGTGAGGCAGAGGGGGTAGCAAGGTCACGGATGGGGAAGGCAGGACCAGGAAGCAGCGCAGGGAAGATGGTCTCCAGGCGCACCCCTCACCTCTGACTGAGACCTCAGCGATGCTGCGCCCTTTGTCCTGCATCTCGCACAGGTAGATGCCATCATCGTCGGCACGGGCATCGCGGATGGTCAGGCGTCGGACCAGGCCCTGCTCCTCAATCAGGTACTTGTGGCTGGGCTGCAGCGGCTTGTCTTCCAGGTACCAGGCTGTGGGGATGGTCTCGAGGGGCACCTGGCACTCCAGCACGGCATCCTGGCACTCCTGCACCTCCACGTCCTCGAGCTGCATCTGGAACCGCACCCGGTGCTCTGGGGCCGAGTGCGAGAGAGACAGGAGCTGCAGGGAGCGCGTGGAGCCCAGCCTGGCTGCGGTCACCGCTACAGCTAACCGAGGCCCCACAGTGGCTACTTTGGAGGAGAGCAAAACCCCCAGGGTGAACTGCAGGAGCCACTTTGAAAAGCCCTGGAAAGAGGGACCTGTGACACACAGCTCCCCCAGTCAGGCGAAGGCCAGTCCATCAGGACAGCAGCACCCTGCAGCTCCTGGGTGGCCCTCCCAGCTCCATTCCTGAGTGCAGACCATCACCCCTCCCCAAGGCCCCCCTTCATTCTCCTCCCAGAATGTGTGTGTGGGCCCCCCAGGAGCCAGTCTGCTCAGGCCCTGCTCAGAGCTGTCTGTTCCAGGGAGGGGCCAGCCACGCCTCCGTTCCCAGCTTATTCTGAGAGGTGGCAGTGGTGGCCTTTGCTGTGATCGGCGCTCAGCTTCCTGCCACAGCCGACAAAGTCACTGGCCACAGCCACTCGCCCTTGGTGGAAAGATGCACCGAGCGCCTGTGCCCAGTGCTGCTCCACACCTCCTGAGTCCCTCTCAGCCTCAAAAGCGGCTGGGCACCCAGCGGCCAGGCCAGGCGCCCGGGGCTCGATAAGCACTAAACGTCGAGTGACAGCGACTGTGCCCAGGAGGCTGGTAGCCGTCTGTCTGGGGTGGGTTACACACAGCAAGTCCTGCCTAACGTGGCCTGGGGGGTCTATGAAATACAAACCTGTCCTGCAGGGACCCCAGAACGGGAGAGTTAGTGTGCGAGTAAGGCGGGTCTGCACCAGGAACTGGGGGTGGGGGAGTTACGTCGCTTGGGGTGTGAAAGATCCACGCTGCCGAAGTTACACCTAGCCCTGGGGCAGAGCGCACTACGTCACCCACGACCTCTCGGGTAAGGCGAGAACTTCTCCTGTTGGGGTCAGAGGCGGCTTTTGGGGGAGGAGAAGCAGGCGCACGCCTAGGGCCCCGAGCAGCAAGGGGTCCCGTCTCCTGCTTCACCTACCCCGAAAGCTGTCTGTCTCTGTCAGCAGCAGGAGGAGGAGCTGGACCCTGGGGCTGGAGCCGGTGGCAGGGGGCCCCTGCAGGGCTATAGGGGGCCCCACAATGGGCCTTTGCTGAGGGCCCCCAGTAGCCAAAGGCCGCCTCTGCTTGGGGTAGGTCGGGGGCAGGCGACTCCCGGCACATGCCAACAGCAGCACACGAGCCCATTCAGAGCAATGCTCGCCCTCTGTGGAGCCACAGATTTTGCTGCTCCTGCCACCGAGAGCCATGCCGGGCAGCTTCTTTCAGGGGCGGTGGGGCATGAGGTCCCTGCCATGCCCTGCCCCAGACATGCCACACGAAGCTCCCTGGAGCAGCTCCTCTCCTTAGCATGCTGCTGCCAAAGGGAGCCACTCCAGGCAGCTTTTCTCTGGTGTCCCTGGGGACCCCACCGACTCCAGGCACATCACCAAGAGGAGCCGCCCCACCACCACTCCCATTGCGGTTACCACCCAAGTTCCAGGCAGCTGCCGCTTTTTGCAGCAGAGGGGCCGTGGGCACCAGCTCAGGGTCGGGAAGGAGGGGCCGGCAGGTTGCTCACCCCCGGCGTAGGTGCATCTTCAGGAGTGCTACGGTGGTGCAGCAGCAGCCCTGGATGTGTTGAAAAGCCCTTCAGACAAACTGGCTGGGGTGAGGGAGGTGGAATCTGGGCTGCTAACGGAGTGCATGGCTCCCTGAGCTGAAAGGCATGGGCCAGGAGCAGATGTACCCGGAGCCCGGGCAGGAGCCAGGACTGGCTGGGCCCCACCCACAGGGCTCGCGGGAAGGTAACTGAGTGTAAAGCGAAGGTGCTGCACTTCAACTAAAGACAGCTGGGATTCAGGAGCCGCCGTGCTGGGGAAACAATGCCTGGGGTATTCTGCGGAGGAAGCCGATGTCCCGCAAAGGCCAGCCTGGGCCCTTGAGCTCCCTTCATCTCTCAGAGCCATACGTGGCCAGGACCCTGCCATCCTGTCTCCAGGAACCCATCTCGCTGGAGCCTACAACACTCCGCTGGCACAGCACAGCTACCACGCCAAGGTGAAGACAGGACACTCAGAGACAGGCCCTGACCCTCGATCTGCCAGCAGGCCCTGTTCTAGGTCATTGCGGTGTCCCAACCAATGTCCTGGGGCTGCTAGCTAGGGAGAGCGCGCTCGGCCCTCATTGGCTGGCACGGGAGACCCCCCCATCACTGTCCTAATCAGCAATGTCACTGCGAGAATTGGCCGTTATGCTTTGAAGCCTGTGTGTGCCTCAGTTTCCCCGATGGGCTGCAGTGTTAGCCTGGGGTACAAAGCTCTGCTCCGCACAGGTGCGAATGGCTGCGAGCTGTCTGGGGCCATAGCAACAGAGCTCTTGAGAAGATAATGGCAACACCAATTGCCCAGACATGGACACCTAGCAATCAACAACCCAGAGAGCTGGGGACAACCCTGCCTGAGCTGCATCAGCCCAGCTCGGGAACAAAGGACTGCGAGGGAGTTAAGTGTCTGGGCCCAGCCCTGGAAGGGAGGTCAGAAGAGGTTTGGGGCTTTGGGCTGAGCTGAGCTGAATGCTGGAGCTGATGGGATGCGGGGAGGCCTGGCCCAGTGATGGGCCCTCCCTGTGGCCCCAATCCTATTGATCTGCGACAGCCACCCCCACCCCCTGTCCCAGTCCACCCTATGGTCCCAGAACCCCTGGCTTCTTTGCCAACTTGTCCCAGGAATTTTTACAAGCATTGGCAAATCAGGATCCAGTTTTCGTCTCTTCCTGACCCGCCTCCAGGGTAAGCCAGCTCTCCGGGAGCCGGCTGGAGCACAGCTGTGCCGCAATACACCTGGGTTCTGAACCCCCACCTCCCCGGCTGTGGGCAAGGCCCCTGAGACGCCGCACCACCCCTGCACTCCTACCTTTCACGTGGAGCTGCACAGCACTCAGGGTCTGGCCCGCCGTGTTGGATGCGGTGCAGATGTACAGCCCTTTGTCCCGCCCCCTGCAATACAGCACTTTCAGGGTGAAGTGGCCTTCCCTGTCCTCATAGACCAGGTGCCTCCTGTCTGGAGCAATGACCTTCCCATCCTTTTTCCACACAATCTCTGGCTTCGGCTTGCCGGTCACGTAGCAGCGGAACTTGGCGTGCTTCCCCTCGCTCACGGTGAATGCCTTGGCTTTGGGTGCGCTGGGAGCCAGCTCGCCATTGTGCCAGGCTGACAAGGTCTCGGAGCTCTGCCCAGGGAGGTGCCGGCTGCAGCGTCTCCGGTCACCTGGCTTCTTACTGACGTGGCTCTGGGGCAGGCAGTTCCTGGGGGAGCCCAGGAAGGGACCGGCTGGCGGCCCATGGGTCATGGGGTCCACAAGGAGCACAGCAGCTCCCAGCGCCTCCCCTGAGCGGTTCCGTGCCCGGCACACGTAGACCCCTCCGTCTGGGGGCCGGGTGCTAAAGATCTTCAAGAAATGCCAGTCTTTCGGCTCCTTCCCCACAGAGAAATGGCTGCTCTCAAAGAGGTCGGACAGCTTGCGCCCATCCTTCTCCCACACCAAGACAGGGCTAGGCTGGCCCGAGACCCTGCAAGTGAACACCACATCCTCCCCCCTGCAGACCTGCAAGGACAGAGGCTTGGCCAGAAAGCTGGGGAGCATGTCCTCAGGGTCCCCCTCCGGCTGCAGCTCTCCCACCTCCACCTGGAGCGTGGCGGCCACATAGGTCTCCCCAATGGCGTTCTTGGCCTTGCAGACATATTGACCACTGTCCGCAGGGGTCACCTGGGAAATCGACAGGCTGTACACGTCCCCCTCGGCCTGAACGTGAAAGCGGCCCAGGAGCTTGAGCGGGGATTTGTCCTTCTCCCAGATGATGCTGGGCCGTGGGTCACCCGTGATCTGGCATTTCAGGACAGCATCCGCGCCACTCTGCACTGTGGAAGTATGGGGGTAGGCGAGGAACCTGGGGGCCCCTCCAAACATGTCCATTGTTGCACTCAGCTGGGGTACTGTGAATCCTACACCTGAGGGACAGACACGCAGGGGTGAGGAGTCCCACTCAGCTGCAGGAGAATGCTGTGGGGCGAGCAGAGGTGTTCCACTCCATGGACGGAAAACCTCACAGCCCTGCCCCGACTCCCTCAAGCTCACTGTGCCAGGAGCCTCAGCGAGGCCATTTGTGCCCGAGTGGCGCAGCGTGGCCCACAGCACTCAGCCCAAATGAAGCAGTTACGCCGTGACCTGCCTCGTGACACCCCAGCCCACGGCGCCGTGGCACACAGGCCCTGGCCGGGCAAAGCCACCTAGACCTTTGGGCAAGAGACGGTGTCGCCTGCAGACAGGTGGGCCCTGGACATGTTTAATCACCACCCCCGGCCCCAGTGCTCAGGTTTCCCTGCAGACCGCCAGCCCTCGCCTATTGTTAGAAGATTATTTCCCTCTCCCTGGGCCCTCATCCCTTCCTGATGCTGCAAAAACAACCAGTCTCCACTGCCCGGACTCTCCTCTCCCAGAGCCAGTCTCAGGCACAGGAGCTACAGCGATTTCCCCAGCCAGCCCAGGGATACCAGCACGGGGCCACACACAGTCTCTCCCCACACAGGAGCCACAGCCCTCGGTTTCCTAGACCTTGCAGATTCCAGCCCTGGTGCCCAGAGGCCTCCCTCTCTCTCTGCCACAAGATGATTTGATGTCAGGGGCCCTCCTCTCTGTCCCCTGCCGAGTGCCAGCTCCCAGAAATGGGTGTTCCGGCAAATCTGCCCAATTCGGGTTGGCTTGGGTGTCAGAGAATGGGAGCCCTCCCCTCTAGGGGACACCAGCTCCAATCGGACCCAGGGCAGCGGACTGGCTGGCTCTGGGAGTGGGGAGTCGAGGCACCACTCCCAGTCAGAGGCGGCTTTTGGGGTAGGCGAAGCAGGCACATGCCTAGGGCCCCGAGCTTTGCCTACCCCCAAATCTGCATCTGCCTTGGTCGGCAGCAGGAGGAGGAGCTGGCCCCTGTGGCTGGGGCCAGCAGCAGGGAACTGGGGCCAGAGGAGGGGGAGCTGGGGTAGTGGGAAGTTGGGGCGGGGGGGCAGGGAACCAGGGCCACAGAGGGGGGCCCCTGCGGGTCTCTAGGGGCCCCACAATGGGCCTTTGCCTAGGGCCCCCAAATAGCCAAAGGCCACCTCTGCTCCCAGTCCAGCCCAGTTTCTCCTCTGGTTCCTGTTTGGTGGTCTCTTTCCCACGTGTGGCGTGATTTGGGGGTGAGCTGCAGCGGGGGGGGGGCAGTCCAAATTTCTGTGGCACAAGGGCACACCACGAAACCCAGCACTACCCAGCCCCTTTAAGTGCAGCCGCCGCAGAGAGACCAAGGGCGGCGAGGGCCACAGAAACTGAATTCCTGTGTCCTCCCGGAGCAGGGCAGCCTGCCCTGACTCCAGTCTTCTCTGGGCACTCGGAGAAGAGTTCAGGCCCCTGGGCCCCCTTCACCAGCCCAGCCCTTAACGAAACCAATGCAGATCCAGCTGCCTCTACCCACAGCCCAAAGCAGGGCAGGCTGCTGCCCCCAGCCTCCCCTATCTCACAGTGACAAAGGACAGAGATGCCCACCTGTGGGCAGACATCCCATCCTCGGCAGGGCAGAGAACCCCCCTCCTGGGCCTGTGGGGCAGAGACACTCCCTCCTTAGGTGGGGCCGAGGGGGGGTAAAGGCAGCTCCCCACTGGGTGTGTGGGGCAGAGGGGCCGGGGCAGTGATGCGGCATGAGAGGGGCCCCGCTGGCTCCTCACTGGGGTATTCCTGCAGGATCATGTGGTGCTGCAGCCGCATTCCTACAGCATCTGGGCAGCCTCACCCGGCGCGCTGATAAGGGGCTGTCACTGCGGGCAGCAGACCCAGCCAGACGGGCCCACACCACTTACCAGCACCTAGGGTGGGTGCCCTGTCCAGTCCACACGCAGGACGGGCAAACCAGGTGTCCGAGTCCCCTGTGGGCCCTGCAGGCAGCGCGGCACCACCCTTCCACCAATACAGCGAGCTGCAGGGGAGAGATGGAGACCTGGTGAGGGACAGGGGAGGGAGAGAGGCAGGAGGGCCCCATGGGGTCAGGGGCAGACACAGCCAGCGGGTGAGGGGGTCCAGTGCGAGGAGGGAGTGCAGCACTCCAGCGTGGGGGGAAGAGCCTGCAGCCCCCACTGCTCCAGGCAGTGAACCCAGAACTGCGGCGTCAGGACCAGCTCCAGGAGGCCCCTCTCCTGCTCTCAGGCACCATAGGGCACCCCCGAGCCCAGCACATTTCCTCCTGCTGAGCTAAGACCCGCATGCCCTGATCGAGAGCCTCACCCCACAGCCATCACCAGGTACCAGGGCCAGGGGGGAGAGGGGATCCCCATGCCCCAGGCCTCATGCACTCCTTGCAGCTGGCCGAACAGCACAGATACTTACGGAGCAAGGAGCAGAGCTGGGGAGGAGGTCCAGGAACAGAGTCAGACCTCCAAGGCAAGCGGGGCCAGGCCTCTGCCTCCAAGCCAGCACGTTCTCAGAGAGCCACGTCCATCCAACTCAGCTTCTCCATCTGTCCCATGCACTCCATCCTGTCTGACCCTGCTTCTCCCCTGCCTGTCACCGACTTCCCTTCACTCCCTCCTGCACCCCACACCTGCACACCAGCCTGCTGGGCCCCCGGCACACACACCTTGCCCCTCTGCCTTCTCTGTCCCCAGGCTCCGTCCCCTGTGCAGCTCCCAAGGCGTCAGCATGCAAGGACCAAATGTTACAAATGCCTGCAGCTGCTGTCCCCAAAAATACCCTCTGATGACACGCGGGGCTGATAAGAGCGAGCCTGCTCCACGGGCTGGGCTGGGCTGGGCTGGCTATCTATAGCGTTACAGCCCTCGGACACAGCCGTTTCTTGACCTACCGGGCGCCTCGCTGCAGGACAGACCCTGATCAGGCAGTTCACAGGGCCCTCGGTGTCAGCATGAGCCAGCAGTACTCGCCAGACGGGTCAAAGGCTGTGCACCTAGAGACAGCAAGCAGGCTTGGGGGGCAGAATCCTGCATGGAGACACGGGACAAGGGCAGGCACCAGAGGGTGGGATGTGGGGGTCACCAGCTGCAGCAGGGTGTAGGATGGGGCAGGACACGGGATGCGGCAGATGCTCAGCTGCAGCAAAGGGTGGGGTGAGGAAAGGGTGCGGGACACAGTGGACGCCCGGCTGCACCAGCCTAGGGCAGAAGCTGCAGGAAGAAAGCAGGGGCCTTTCAAAGCCACCAAGTGAGAACACGGTCTCAGGGAGCGAGGGGCTGCTCTGCTGGATGCGAGGGACCAGTGGCTGAGAAAATGAAGAGCTCCTGGGGCACTGGGTTACCCTGGACGCTGGAGACGGTGAGACAGAGCAATTACCCAGTAAATCCTGGCAGCAAGTGGGGAGGGCGTGATGCCATCCATGCAGGCAGCCCTGGCAGGGGGGGCTCCTTTGGGGTCTGCTCCGCCCCACCATCTGGGTTACAGCCCGGAGATTCCTGGCCACTAAGAAACTGTACAGGAGCAAGTCTGTAACTTACCAAACTAAAACTCGTGTGGAGCCCCCTGCACCCCTCTCCTAGCCAGCTCCTGGGGCCTCCCCCAGCTCCGATCACCGTGCCCCTGCCCCACCCCAGCCCAGCATCTCTGGCCTCCTCCCATCCAGCCTGGCCCTGCACCCTCTGCCCCCCAGTCGCACACTGGCCAGCCTTCCCAGGTCTCCTCCCACCCCAGTGCTGCCCCTGCCCCTGTCCCCCTCCTGGTTCTGCCTTCCTGGGCCTCTTCCCCAGCTGGAGGGTCGCAGCCCAGCTCCATCCTGCACATGGCCATGTCCCGGATGCGCACAAGGCCTCTTAAGGGATCCTCCTCAGTAAGGCCCTGGCCTTCCTTCTGCAGCTGCCTTGGCACCTGGACCGCCCGTTACCAAGGGCTGGGCCCGGACTATGCAGAGTCTCTCGGGCAGTCGGGACGATGCGATCGACAGCTGACCCATCCATTGCCCAGCGTTGGGCCCGGACTGTGCAGAGTCTCTCCGACAGTCGGGATGATGCGATCGGCGCCTGGACCGTCCATTGCCCAGCGTTGGGCCCGGACTGTGCAGAGTCTCTCCGACAGTCGGGATGATGCAATTGCGCCTGGACCGTCCATTGCCCAGCATTGGGCCCGGACTCTGCAGAGTCTCTCGGGCAGTCGGGACGATGCAATTGGCAGCTGACCCATCCATTGCCCAGCGTTGGGCCCGGACTCTGCAGAGTCTCTCGGGCAGTCGGGACGATGCGATCGGCAGCTGACCCATCCATTGCCCAGCGTTGGGCCCGGACTCTGCAGAGTCTCTCGGGCAGTCGGGACGATGCGATCGGCAGCTGACCCTGGCTCAAACAGGCCAGAGACCTTCCCAGAATTCTGTCCCCTTTGTGCTACAGCTGAGCTTTCTAGGCATGAAACTGTCCATGGTGGAGGAGCCCGCACAGCCCTTTGGAAACTGCTGCTGTTGTTAATCACCAGCCCCAGTCAAAGCCAGGCCTAACGGCTGACTTCCAGCGTGAGTCTGTCTGGCTTCAGCCGCCAACCATGGGCTCCTGTCAGCTGGATGAAAGGAACAGCAGCTCCTTCCACCCCCCAGCCAGCGTCTTAGAGCGGGAGCAGTCAGAGAGCCGATTGCTTGCCGGAGGGAGGGAGGCAGGCAGGAGCTGACAGGTCCGGCTCCGACCCTGACACAAGGGTGGTGGGTGGGACGAGGGGGGCCGGGTCACGTGTTCCAGGATGTGTCTAGTTGCACCACCTGAACCAGCTCACTAGAAAACGCTTTCAGTGCCCCCAGCCGTCAGCAGGCCAGATGAGTCCTCAAAATAAAACTGGTCCAGGTCAGCAGAGGGGAATAATGAAACGATGTGAAATGATAAAAGGGCAATAGCCCCAGGCAAGCCATTCAATCCCCTTAGCAGCAGCAGGTGCTCAAAGCAACCACCCTGACTGCCCTGCCCTGGACAAACCGCAGCGGAAACCCTCGCTGCCCAGGACCCCCACACCACCTGCTGCTGGGCAGAACCAGGCCCGGTCCCTGCCTGCTGAGACAAGACGCAGCAGCAGCAGGAGGAACCTATTTCTGGAACTAGGGGCTACCAAGAGTTGTTCTGTGGGTTGGGGGGCTGCAGACCAGGCACCAGTTACACACCAGCCCATCTAGCCAATGCACTGGAGGCTGCAGCAACCCTTGGCACAGGACCAGGCTGGGAGCTTTCTGGGTCTGCAGTTCCTGGTCCTGGAGTTATCTTTACCCACCCACCTGGGCACCCTGACCTTCCCTGGATCCTGGGCTGCAGCATTCTTGTCTCCTGTGCTCAGAACACTGTCCTCCCTGCCCGGGACTGTGTCCTGCTGTGGGACACTGTCCTTGCATTCCAGACGTCTCCATAGCCCAGAGATAATATTCATGGCTAGCAGACATTTGCGTCAGTGTCAGAGACGTCTCAATGCCACAGTGCCCGGCCAGAGCCCAGCCCTGGCCTTGCAGGCAGACACTTGGGGCTGCAGAGCGTGCAGGAGCTGAGACCCTGCTGCGAGCCAGCGCCATGCAGCTGCTGCACCTGTTGCTGGCCCTGCTGGCTCCGGTCACGGCTGCAGGCTGCCAGGGGGCTGAGGTCGACAGGCAGCTCATCCTGGCCAAGCTCCGTGCTCAAGTCCTGAAGTATCTGAGCCCCACCAGCCCCAGGAGCCAAGCCCAGCAGGAGCGCCGGGGGATGCACCGGAGACATATTCCAGGGACGCCAGCGCTGTGGGGCCAGGGCCAGGAGCTGGACGACACCTCCCAGGTGATCCTTTTCCCTACCACAGGTGAGAAAGTGGGGGTGGGGTGTAGAGCAATGGAAGGAACAGGGGGGTTCAGGCTGGTGTGCAGAGGAGCTGGGGGGCTCTGGATGGGGTGCACAGGGATGGGGGAGGGGCACAGACTGGGCTGCCCAGGGACGAGGGCAGTGGGGAGAGCCGTTCTGACCCACAGCCCTGCTAGTGCAGGCCCAGGCCCCCCCTTCCCAGCCCTGTGCTGTTTTGTGACAGGACAGAGGGGCACAGATGAGCCCCCAAAATGACTGTGATTGAAGGAGAATTTGCACCAGGTCTCCCCTCCACACAGGGCACCTGACTGCCCAGGAGGTGTCAGGTGGCTACTGAGGACCCCCGCATGTGGGAGGAGTGATTGCCGCCACCAGACTCCCCACGAGGGTCAGAAGAGCGTCTCCCCACCCCTGCCCCAGAGAGTGGACCCTCTTACCAAGGCCCACGCTGGGGTGCGGGTACCACGTGACCTGATGAGGGACCCTGGGCCTGCAATCACATGTGGGGGGGGGTCGCAGCACTCAGGGCTGGGGCCGGACATGGGGGGAGGAGGATAGGCTCCCCCACAGATGGAGACCAAGCAAAAAGCAGCCGCCGCTTTGCATTGGGGGCGGGGAGACATGGCACGGCAGGGGCCGGAGCGGAGCATGGAAAGGCTGGGGAGGGCTTGTGGGGCCCTGCTGGGGCTGGAGGTGGGTCTGGAAATGTGGGGAGCAGAGGAGCTAAAGGGTCCTGGGAGAGGGGTGTGGGGTTTGGGGCAGACGAGGATTGGCTTGGAGCAGTGAGGTGAGGAGAGCGGGCAGATGGGACAGAACGGGGCCCAGAGAGGGGAGGGAAGGGACTCAGCCAAGTGGGGCACACGGGTGGGGTTTGCTGCAGCTACACCTGTGGCTCGTGGCCAGACCCGTCCACTTGGTGGTTCTCTGGGCACCTGCTCCAGCAGGGACAGATACCTGCAGCAGAGGCTGGGGATCAGGCAAGGCCGGTGCCACGGTGGGGCTGGAGCCCCTCGCCCAGGGTGGAGTGGGTGTGAACCCCAGCCCCAGGCCATGCTGGGGTGACGGGACCAGAGCCAGCACCTACCCAGCGCTGCAGTTCTCCTCTCCAACAGGAGGTGTCAGGCCCGCCTCGTCCGCCCACCGCCTCTCCTGTGTCCTGGGGTCAGCCGGACGGGTGCAGATGCTGGGTGTCCAGCGAAAATGAGACCCCCACCTTGAACTGCTAGAGCCCTAATGGGCCAGGAGCGAAGCAATGCACCCCCCGAACACACGAACACAGCTCTGCCAGCACCCCTAACCCCGACCCACGGCCCCTGCTATCCCAGCCCCAGATCTCCCCTCCCCCTATTCAACCAG
>VOCT01085434.1:0-10309 GCA_007922175.1 Pelusios castaneus
AATGGCTATTAGCCAGAAAGGGGTTAAGAATAGTGTCCCTAGCCTCTTCTTATCAGAGGATGGAGACGGATGGCAGGAGAGTGATCACTTGATCATTGCCTGTTGGGTTCACTCCCTCGGGCACCTGGCACTGGCCACTGTCGGTAGACAGATACTGGGCTAGATGGACCTCTGGTCTGACCCAGTACGGCCTTTCTTATGTTCTTATGTTCTTATGTGTATGTTCACAGCATTCTATTATTTTAATGGTAGAATTTTATTTCCTAGGATCAGATGGGATATTTGCAAGCCTAGAATGGCCCAGAATTGTGGATTAGACTTCATGGGTATTCTCAAAAAAGCATTTGGTGGCCTCTGACAGAGCCATCTCCGTGCCCCTCCTTCCACGGCCCTTCAACATCCCTGTCTTTGGGTTGGGAACTCGCCAGCCACCCATGTAGTCCCAGACTCTTCCTGCCCTGGACATGTGGGAGCTGGGCACTTGTCCATTAGAGTTTTCAAGCGACAGAGTGCCACAGCTGTCTCCAATCAGAAAATCCAACTTCAGCATCAGGCCCACATGTCTCTAGAAGCCATGCTCCTAGAGGCCATCCTCAGCCTCCGAGGAGATGCGTGATGTAGGGCTGCATTTGGGAAACGTTGGATTAGGTGAACTCTATCAATGAATGTTAAGGTTTCTGAGGTCGTGCCAATAGGCAGTTCATAGTTCATAACCTCTGAATCTGGTGCTCTTTGATTTTCATTCAAAAAAGTTTTCAATTATCCATTGTTTAACAAATGTTCCTTTGTAAAGGTGAAGGGGCAGAGGCTAAGCCAGTATGTAGCAGTGCCTTAAAACTCAGGAAGGCAATTTACGTTGCTTATATGAGAAGCAATCTTGTTGAGGATGCATTTTCCACTTTAAAAATCACACTATTAATGGCAGAAGACTTTTCTGTAGGAAAAGAATCTTATGGAATTTCTCAAATTGCTCACAATAAGAATTAATACAGTCTCATTCAGCAGCTACCAGCCAATTGACAAAGCTCTCGTCACTCTCTCTCTCTCTTGTTCTTGTTTATTCCTCTCTTTTATTAAGTGAACTCTCTCATAAGACCCACTTCTCTTGTCTGCTCATGGATGGAGATGCCATAGCTGATGTTTCCCATTCATTTCACCTTAAATTCCATCTGAGCAGCTGGGACATGGAGGTGCAGCATATGCATAGAAAGATACGCGTCTCACAGATTTTCTCTCACCCGGGCTGGGTAAAGGGTCTTCCTTCAATCTGAAGTTGCAGGAACTGTGCTTTTTTGATGCATCCCTCCACTCTACTCTTCCACTTTCATATAAATGTAAAATGGGTAATGCTAAAGTACATTGAACAGAAATCAAAAAGCTCCATTTTCAGAGGCTAGGGATCAAGAACTGAGAACTGGAATGACATCTGAGACCTTGTCGAGCATTTTTTCAATGAATCTCATCTTCAATATTCTAATATCTAATGGAATAAAAATTATTACTGATCTAATAATACACCTCTCTGTCCATATAAAACTTGATGGGTGTTTTTGAAGTGTTTTGAAATGCTTGGATGAGATGAAGTCTCAAACAATCCACCCTCAGTATTATAATTATAATTATTCCTCTCTGACATGGAGGTAAACAGAGGCAAATTATGCTGAAGGTACAACAGGAAATTATTAGGACACTCCAAAATACATCCAAATGACTGGGATTACTCATGCCATATACTAACCTATATCTCCAGAACCCTGCTGGACACTTACCATTCACAGTGTCTCAATATGTTACTAACCTGCTGCTTATTCTGTAACACTCTTTTTAGGGATCTTTTGGGTGAAATATCTTCAGATGTAAAGGAGAACAATGATCAACAACGGAGAGTCTTGCAATGCACTTTAATTCCCTTTTTTGAATGTATTGTTTCAGTGGTGGCTATTCACACTTGAGTAGATTTAAATTGTCTTGTAGCAAAATTCTTCACATCTCAATTCTATTAAGAGATTTTTATTTGTACACTACACATGAGCAATCTTGAAAAACGTCCAAGGGATTATTTTAGATTAAGAGAAGTGTTTAGAAGAGACTTGAGACATGAATGACTTTCTACCATTCCTAAGGCTGCCTGGAGGATCTGTGATGATGAACGTGGAGGAGTTATGAAATGAACTTAATTAGTTTGTTTGGTAGTTGCCAAAGAAACTTGATAGCTTTGGTTCATCCTCCTTTGGATGCAGATTTTTCCCCCCAGGGATTGTGAATATTGGGCTAGTCTCTGCATCAAATGGAGAGACCTTCATGTTACACTCTTCAAAATCCTTTCATCTTAAAATTGTACGGGTCAACTTCACTCCTGGTGTCATTCCCTTGAGTCTGTTGGTGCTCCAATGGGGATGAAGGCCACGCTGATTCCGAGTAGACTCAGTAACAGCTTGAAAAACGTCCAAGGGATTATTTTATTTCTACCATTCCTAAGGTTGCCTGGAGGATCTGTGATGATGAATGTGGAGGAGTTATGAAATGAACTTGATTAGTTTGCCAAACAAACTTGATAGCTTTGGTTCATCCTCCTTTGGATGCAGATTTTTCCCCCCAGGGATTGTGAATATTGGTCTAGTCTCTGCATCAAATGGAGAGACCTGCACGTTACACTCTTCAAAATCCTTTCATCTTAAAATTGTACGGGTCAACTGCACTCCTGGTGTCAGTCCCTTGAGTTTGTTGGTGCTCCAATGGGGATGAAGGCCATGCTGATTCTGAGTAGACTCAGTAACACAGCTGGGTGTCACGAAGAGGAATCAAGCTCAGTTGTTTCAGTTCATGCTGGTCATGGAGAAAGGCAGTGGGCAGTTCATTTTAGATGTCCGAGGAAGGAGAGAGCCATTTCTCCTTGTGGCAGGCTGGGTGGCAGGTGTTCTTATTGCTGTGATTATGCATCAAACATGGATGTCTGCTTGGCTGTGTGCATGAGTCTCTGTATGCGTGTTCCCTCAGGATTACCCTGGTTCAGATCTTTAAGTGGGGACTCCGTTAGCCCAATGACCTAGAGCCTGGCTTGGATCTTAATCAGAGACTGAGTTGGCTTGGTGATGGCAATCCGAGGTGCTCCTTTGGTTAACACTTTGGGTTACCGCTAGCTCAGGTCTCTCGTGAGGACTCAGTTAGCTCAGTAACCTTAAGCCTAGGAGTGTGCAAGAAGTAAACTGAGGCAACACTCACGATCGAAGAAACCAACAAGACCACGGATCCTTGTAGTAACAAAGGTGCCAGGCTCGGCTTTATTGCAATGTAGCACAATGTCAGACTACTCCTGTCAACTTGACCATTTATCCAGCTCAGGCCTGCTGGTTTGATCTGCTTCCTTAGGTCCTAAGCCTTAGTCCAGATCATTTCTACTTGTCTTTTTCATTTAACCTTTTACTTTCTCCTACACTCTGCCTTCCCACCAACTCCATTCCCCATGCTTCACATGCAATTCCCATTGAGATCAAGGGGAATCATTCCATTGCCTCCAGTGTATTTTCTCTCAGAACTTCCTGCCTGAATGTCAACCTTTGTTTGGGGGCTACTACGATTCTTATAAATAACTTTACTTCCACTTTGAACTTTCAAACTAGGTTTTCTCAGGACCTTAAGGGGAGCGTGGGCCTTTGTGATGGAGCCTCTGCCTGGGGTGAATTTCATTCTATAGATCTTAACACCTGATGTAACATTAGCCTTACCCTTGGGTCACCAATAGTATCTCACAGGGCTGTCTGGAGCAAATTATTTTAAAGGGTAAAGGGGTGGGATGTCAGAGAATGAGAGGAAGCAGTGTTCTTTTACAGAAAGCTTTTATGTCTTTGTATCATATCCAATCCCGCCCAACCCCCCACCCAGCCCCCCACGCACACCTCTGAAAGCATCCAAGAAATTGAGTTCTTGTTATACAAAGAAATTGAGTGATCCCAGCAAGATGTACAAAAGAGAAGAAAATCAGAGCGACTTAGTGAAGAAAGAGATGGCTTTTGGTTAGTACTTCAGAGAAAATCCCACCGCCATAGGGCCTGTTGCAAGGCTCTCTCGTGGCAGGACAAGAATTATGTTTATATTATAAATTAATCCCAATGAATTGGTTCCATATCCATTGATGTGTTATGATCCATATATGTATACTAATATTCAGTGTAATACATTATGGGTCACTGAGGCCCAGTGTCCATGGGCAGAGCTTAATAGGAGTATGTGGTGCGTACATTTGAAGTAAGAAATCTGAAAACTGGAGGTAAGAGCCTGCTCAGAACTTTCAACTGTGCAAAAATAATGACTGGTGAAGGGTGATGGTGCCCTTCCCAGGGCTGTTTGTGCCTACATCAAAAAAGAACTGCTGAAGAAGAGTGAGGGGCACATACCCAGAAGCTATTGATGAAAACTTCAGGTGAAGGGACAAAGGCCTTAGAATGGCAAGCACAACAGCAAAGTGAAAGACAAGACAGGACAGGGTAAAAAAGATGGAAGAAAACATCTGTATTTTGGAGTCTGACATTGAACCAGAACCCAGATGTGGAGAGGTGGGATGTATTGGCTTCCTATGCCTTCAGACTGAATCGGACCCCAACTGACCATCAGGACTTCATCCTATCTTCAGACTCTGGCAAAGTACTTTAGTGTGGATGTGGAGAGAGTGAGTTTATATTGTAAACAGTAAAGATAATAAGAGTATAATTTACCAACAGCATGTATTCAGCCTCTTGAGCCTTCTTCCCCAACAGCTAGTGGGGAGGAGGCTTTCTATTTTGTGTCTGACAGAAGAAGACAGCAGTGTCTTCCTTTGATTAAGGGACTTTGGACCTCTCTGAAGGGGAAGCAACTATGTTAATTTACACCAACAAGGCAGCTCTACTTTCCAATAAAAATGATAAGAAGTATTACAAATGTAAAACAAGATTTGAAAGAGAAGGAAACATCTCCAAATTGTGTGGTTTTAAATCATGACCTAATATAGAGGTGTCTAATCCCAACAACAATTTATTTATATTCTCAAAATACAACCTCTTGCATGTGTGAATCACCAGAGAATATTTGTGAATTGCTTTGAAATCTTGAGTTCTGAGAACAATGAAGACCTTCCAGCCTTATCCTCCCTATTATCTGTGTGTGTTATGCATAGAAAAAGAGACACGGTGAAGGGTGGGGCACTCAGGTGTCTGTTTCAGGAACAGAAATACCTGCCACTACTCCTGACCTTTCCAACCACTGGACAATTGCTGGGTTTATCCCTGTTACACTGTGTTCCAAAGTAAGTAACTTGCTGTAAGACATAGAATGGGTTGGGTTGAAATCACCACATCCACCATATGGATATTTTTCCCCCTCTGGAAACACATCTCTCTTAAGTGGCCAGAGTAACCCAAAGACAATGAATTGCTTCAGGTTTGAAAAATGAGGTAAAGGGTAGATTCTCTTTCTACCTTTACCTTTTTTAGATGTAGGGATAATAATGGTCAAAAGGAATTACAAGTGTGACCATTTCAAACTCGTTTCTTGTGCAGTGTAGAACTAAAAATCCCAATATAGAACTGAAATGGGGAAAAAATTGTAAAAGACCATTTAAGTGTTCTCCAGTGTGAATACCCACCAACACCTGGAAATAGAAATAAAGTGCATCACAAGACTCTCAACTGTTCACCATTATTCACAATTAGTTCAGAGAATGTTTCACCCAAGAGTTCCTCCAAAATCACAACAACAACAGCAACAACAACAAGAAGAAAGTATTCCGGAATGAGCCTTTGAAGAGTCACTCCCTGGTTAGTGACATATTTGGATGCTGTGAATGGTAAGTGTCCAGGGAGGTTCAGGAGAAAGAGCTTAGTTTTGGTTGGAGTAGTCCCAACCATTGGGTTTATTTCTCCTTCTCCCAATCAGTTCCTATTTGCCGTTGGGCAGAGTGTGCCTGTATTTACCTCTATGTAAAGCAGGTGTAATTATAAATCACAGGGTGGAGGGTCTCAGTTTCCCTCTGATCTTAGCACATCAAAGCACTTCACAAACTCTTATCAAGTTTTATATGGCAAGTGAGGTGTAGTATTATAGCATTAGTCATTTTCCTTGCCATTACATAGTCCGATAATGAAGAGTAGATTCATTTTCAAAATGCACATCAAAGTTTCAGATTTCATTCCAGTGCTCGGTTCAAGATTCCTAGCCTCTGAAATGGGGGCTCTTTAATTTCCCTTCCACATACTTTAGCATTTCCCTTTTATATCTAGTTTAAAGTGTAAGGGTAGATGATGAGGAAGTGTAAAAGAGCACAGTTTCAGCAACTTCAGATTCAAGGAAAGCCATGATGAGGGGGTCAACCCAGGGCCTCTGTATCCAGATGCACAGCCTGCGGCCTAGATACTGAGGGGAGACCAGGTGCCTGAGTTGCTGCATACTCAAACTATGAACAATCTCGGCCCAGGGGAAACACATGGAAAATGTCAGTACTTTCCTCATGGAAACCCACCATGGAGGATATCGTTCACATTTTAAACAACAGTGTGGTTGTGCCGGGAATGTTTTCTGCAACATGCCCCATGGCCGGTAAGACTTTATTTACTAGATCGTCCCACAGACATCTTCTCTTTCGCCAAGAACAGGTGATTTCCTCCCCTGGGCTCCCAGCTGGGCTCAGCCCAGTTACACTGTCTTATAAAACCGCATTGTCTTGCCTGCTCATGGATGGAGGGACAGTTCTGACTGAATACAGGCTCCAAGTTCAAGCTCAAACCTTTCTCCTAAAGAGCACTGCTTCCTCTCACTCTCTGCCATTCCCCGCTTGAAGAATCAACAGACCTGCTCTAGACAGTCCTTTGAGATAGCCTCGGTGAACCAACTACAGAGTCAAAATTTGGTCACATTTTCATCACCATAGGGTGAAATTCATCTCTTGGAAGAAGACCATCAAAAAGGCCAAAAGTCCACTTAGCTCCCTGCTAAAACCTAGTTTGAAAGGACCACGAAGGACTAAAATCATTCTTGGAAACCTTAGAATACCCTGCTAAAGAGTGAATTTCAGACTTAAAGTCCTGACAGGTGACACACAGGAGAATATGGAAGCTTCCCACAGTTCTCAAAGAGAAATGGATGCGACCTCTTACCAATAGATATGGTAAGAAGTCAGAAAAATAGCTCATTCTTTTCGATCACATGTTGAATAAACTTCCTGAACCCCTATTTACAGCCAGCATGAATTAAAAGGGTTGAACTAGATTCCTATGTATGGCAAGGAGTTGTGCTACTTCCTCTGCTCTCAATCACCTTGACATATATCCTTCTTTTAAGACCAAGACAGGAGGTGGAATAACACGAGGAATGCAGCTGACCCCTACAATTTTAAGATGAAAGAAATCTGAAGAGTGCAATGTACATGTCAAGCCATCTGATGCTGAGACCAGCCCTCTAACGACAAACCCCGAGGAAAACAGCTGCAATCAAAGGAGAATTTCCCAAGTTTCTTTGGGAACTAATTAGGACCTCCTCCATAATTGGCATTGCAGATCCTCCAGGCAGTCCTAGAACTGTATAAAAGCTCTCACAACTCAGGGCTCTTCTGAACACTTCTCCGGACTTCCCCTCCTCACGCAACTGGGTAAGTCCAATTCAACTCAATGTCTTTTGAACCATATTGATGTCCCAGTAAGGGAAATTTTCTATTTAGGACTGAAGGTACTCTCTTGGACTTTTATCCAGGATGAGGGAGATCTTCCCTAATTCTTTTGTATAGTTATTTAGGAAAAGGAGCTATCGGATTCATGATTTGCAGATGAAGGAAGAAGAGACCCAATGGGAAATATATTTCCTATGAATTGGACATAGAAGTAGGATGTTTAAATCTTTATGGTACTATTAGAAATGTCCTTATGCTTGTTTTACTTTGTATTATGAAGGACATTTTCTAAGTTATCTCAGAAAGGGCCAATTCTGTGGTCTTCTGAAGTAATTGATACCCTTCACTATTGGGGACGGGAGCATTGCTTAACAGGACAACTAGGGAGATCCAGTCTAGCAATTGTTATATTCTTCTGGGTAGAAAACCCCATGGAAGATATTTCTCCTCAAATGGGGGACCTGAATCCATTTTACCCCATGAAAGAATCTTGTTGCTGTGATTTCTTTGCAGAAAAGCAAAGTTATCTCTTTATGACTCAGGAAGTGTAGTTGAGTCTCAATGGCCACGTCTACACTGGTAATTTAAGTCGACTTCAGCTTGGCTTAAGTTGACTTAATTTGCCTTGCGTCTACACTACATTTTGCTTCAGTCGTCTTCAGCAGCTTGCTTAAGTCGACATGGCAAAATAAAGTCGACAATGAAAATTAAGTCGACTTTATTAAACCTAGATTTAAGTAGACTTAAGGCTTAATTCGACTTTTAAAGTCGAATTAATCCAGTGTAGATGTGGGGTAGCGCTAAATTGACTTAGGGCTACCCCAGGACTACACCACTGTTTTCCCTGCTGGGAGGAGGCGGGGGACACAGGGGAGCCTGGCATGCCCCCCAAAGGGCAGGGCAGAGCCCTGTGTGTGATGCTGTCTGGATTTAGGGAAGGATTTATGATATTATTTTCAATGGAGATCTCATAAATGCTATAATCCATAGGAAATATGTCATGTTTGGTATCAATAGAAAGGTAGTGATTTGCTGGGAATGATTATATAGTTTATGTCTAGGAATTCTATTTTTGTCAGAGGTTAGGAATTTGGTGTTATATCTATACTTTAACTTGTATGATTCTGTGGGAACAGCCCAGACAGGATGTCACCAACCATTGTGTCCTTAATGTTTAGGAATTTTTCAGGTAGAATGGTCCCAGGGAGTAACCTGATGACCCATTAAGGACATAAGGAATACAAGCATTGTGTCCTTAATGGCTCATCAGTTTACTCGCTGGGACCATTCTACCTGGAAAATTCCTAAACATTAAGGACACAATGGTTTTACACACCTGCCTCTCTCAGGTATTTACACAGATTCATACAAGTTAAAGTACAGATATAACACAAAATCCCTAACGTCTAATCGAAATAGAATTCCTAGACATAAACTATATAATCATTCCCAGCAAATTACTACCTTTCTATTGATACCAAACATGACATAGTTCCTATGAATTGTAACATTTATTGAGATATCCATTGAAAATAATATCATAAATGCTTCCCTAAATCCAGACAGCATCACACACAGGGCTCTGCCCTGCCCTTTGGGGGCATGCCAGGCTCCCCTGTGCCCCCCGTCCCCCCCAGCAGGAAGAGCAGTGGTGTAGTCCTGGGGTAGCCCTAGTCGACTTACAGAATGGGAGCAAATTAAGAAAAGTGACTGAAGCCTTTTGTCCACCAGCACTTGTACCTTCTCCTGACTCTATTCCCTGCTGTGTCTTTCAGGTGTATCTCCATCACCGAAAAATGGCTTTGTGCTATCCAGAATGCGGGGTGGCCCGGACCGCTCCAGTTAGCGGCACCCACAACCACCCATGCGTCAGGCAGTGTCCTGACTCCAGAGTGGTGATCAAACCCGCCCCCATTACGGTGACCATGCCAGGACCAGTTATGAGCACTTTCCCTCAGCACAGCGGAGTGGGAGCCTTTGGAGCACCTGTCCTTGGTCCCCATTATGGAGGCTCATTCGGTTGGGGGGGCTATGGAGGCTATGGCGGCTATGGAGGCTATGGGGGCTATGGGGGCTATGGAGGCTATGGAGGCTGTGGGGGCTATGGAGGATATGGCTATGGTTTAGGAGGCTATGGTGGTTACGGTGGCCATTGCGGTTATGGAGGATATTGGGGTTACCCAGGCTACGGTGGTTATGGGGGAGTATGTGGCACTGGGGTATCCTGCCATAGGTACCTGAATGGAAACTGTGCTCCGTGTTAAAGCAGCAGAAATATCTGTGGGAAAAGGAAGAAGTGGGAAATGAATAGCAAGATACAAATTCACGTTTATCGTCTGGCCTGGCTTTCAGATGAGCTGTGCAAACATGGCACCCCTTGAACTCAGGGGGAGCTGTGTGCGTTCAGTCCTTGGTCTGAGAGCTAGGCTGTGTCTCTCATGTTACACTCTGCGCTGCTTTCTGCCACTGCTTTCCCAGCTATGAACTGATCTCTTATTCTCCCACACATCCATTCTGAGTTACACTCAGGCTATTTACACTAATCCAGTAGTGGGAAGGAAACAGTGGCCAGAGGATAGGCCTCAGGCACATTTATTAATACTTGAAGTGCTTTATTGGTGAAAAACAATGGAGAATGAGAATATGAACATCTGTCCTTTCCATCTATATTTC
>ML688434.1:3518-53581 GCA_007922175.1 Pelusios castaneus
GAAAAGGCAACTAAAGCTGAGGCTGCCTTTTCCTGAATTGGTGGCGCTCATGGGACCGTTAGTCCTGTGTTTATTTTATGTAGGTGATGTCTGAACCTGCAATCTGTGCACGCTTTGTAGGGGAAGAAGAGTGGACCAGTGGGGGTGGGACTATGTGCAATGGCTACACGTGAGGGTTTGTTTGAAACTTGGAAGCTAGAGACAGTGTTTGTTGGCCCTGGATGGAGGAAACCCTGCAATGAATTGCTGAGCAACAGAAGCAGATGCACCAGGGCTTTTAAAACTTCCAGGACACCCACGAGGTGGAGAGGCAGGTGTTGCTTGCCTGGCAGGCTGAGCAACAGAAGGCTGAACAGGATTTCAACAGGGAACAGGCCACCATACAGCCCCAAATCTTGCAATCTGTGGTGAGTCCTGTGATGGTGATGGGAAGTTGAGCCCCAAGTCTTGGAGACTGTAAAATGGGCTCTGGAGTTGACACAAACACTTTCTTAGTCACCTTCAAGTGGGTGAACATGAGTATGGGCTGGGACAAGTCCATGTGGGTATTGTGGCTGGCTCCAACCCTGGCTGGTGAGGTCCAGGAAGTATATATGGCCCTCAGTGAGTTGTAGACCAAGGACTGTGGCCATAAGGGTTGTGGCCCTTGAAAGCATGGGGTTGTCTGCTGAAAAATATCAGCATAGGTTCTGTATGACTTGGTGGATGGGGACTATGTGGCCCTGGGCATTTGCCCTGAGACTCATGGCCTGAGGAACTCATTGGTTGAAGCCACATACCCACACTGTGGGAGAGCAAATGGACACATTAGTGCTTGAACAATTTATTCATAGCTGTGAGACACCCTGTTCAGAGGCCGGGGGCAAAAGACATCAACTGAGCATTCTAGATACTGCAGTAAATCTGGCTGAAGAATGTGTGGAGATGGACTTTCCACAGACATGGGAAAAGCGCCAAGGGGGTCTACACTAGAAAGGACTCTGGGAAGGAGGAACCCCAGTCACTGCAGGAAGGATGGGAGGAAGGGGGATTGTCTGCTGGCAATGTGGCAATCTGGGATGCTGAAAAGAGGACTTTCTAAAGATGGACTGTGGTTGGGCTGCTTTCTGTGGATGGACTGAGGTTGAGGGGCAGATAAAGAGTTGAAAGTTGTCCACTCTCCTGGTTGGATTCTGAAGGAAGTCCCAGAGGCACCTGATAGATATGGCCTTTGCCTGCTCTGTAATTGAGAGGGGAAAGGATTATCTTGCAATGCATTAGTGAGGACAACAATCATCATCTAGTGGATCAAGTACCGTGGCAGTGAAGGGCTGGTTTGATTGGTGCTGGGTTGGGGTGGTGGACTGGCTACCTCACTTGGTAGTTTTAGCAAAGGACTAGGAACCCTCCCCTCCCAAGAAAGGATATAGGGGTATGGGCCCTGGCAGTAAAAAGGGAAGACAGGTGAGTTCCTGTGACGGGACGCACATCCGTGCAGCTCTAGGGCATGACCTGTATAACTTTTCTGTTCAGTTTTGCAGTATAATTGTGTTATCTGATGCCAATTACGCTATACCAGGTTCCTCTGTGAATGCTCAGAACATGTGCCATGTGATTACCAGGGTGCCATGTTCCCTGCTGCGACATGTATGTATAGATGTGAATCATGTTACAGGGTTCAGACTCTCAGGGCTGTCTCTAGCACAATGGCTGAAGATTTACACATCAAAGGGAATGCTAATGCCCTCCCCTGCTCAGGTAGGAGTGAAGAGAACAGGACAGTGAGGGGGAGGGGCTGTCAGCAGTTGGTTAAAACAAAGACACAGAGACTGTGAGGGGGGAGAAGCTGCAGGCTTTCAGCCTGAGAAGATACAATCCTGCAACCAACTTCAAGCAAGATCGGGGCCCTGCCTGGGAACAGGCAGAGAATGGCTGCAAAACATCAGACAGCCAAACACCATGTGCATAATCTTGGACTCTGAGGTTAGTTTAGGTGAAGATGTTAGAGTAGTATGCGGTTTATACCCTTTATTTGATAGTGGTCACTCCTGACTCATTTATAACATGTTGCTGCCTTGATTGGCCATATTCTCACTTGAAATCAGACTCTGATCAATAAACTAGTAGTTGTTTTACCTAAAGCTGTGTGGTCTTTAGAGGGTGTGGATGTGGGAGGCTGGGCACAATCCACTTCTTTGTTAAGTGGACAGACTTGAGACTAAAGTGATTGGGAGTGGATCCCAATCCCTGTAAGGCAGTGGCTCCCAGGGTAGTGTCTGGGGCTGGGTGTGCTCGCTTGGGGACCAACGCCTGTGTGGCTAGTGGATTTACACCCACTGCCTGGGACGAATTACACGCTGGTGGCTGGTGAGGACTGACTCAGGAGTGAGCGGCCACCCAGCAGAGCGGGGTAAATTGGGGTTCAGGAGCGGGGTTCAAGTGGTCATAGCAGCACACCAGACTGGATTTGGGGAGCAGCCTGTCACATTGGCGCAGCGAGCAGGGTTCGAACCTGCGCGGGGAAACCCCATTGGATTTCTCCCAATCCCCTTAGTCTCAAGTCCGTCCACTTAACAAAGAAGTGGATTGTGCCCAGCCTCCCACATCCACACCTTCTAAAGACCACACAGCTTTAGGTAAAACAACTACTAGTTTATTGATCAGAGTCTGATTTCAAGTGAGAATATGGCCAATCAAGGCAGCATCATGTTATAAATGAGTCAGGAGTGACCACTATCAAATAAAGGGTATAAACCACATACTACTCTAACATCTTCACCTAAACTAACCTCAGAGTCCAAGATTATGCACATGGTGTTTGGCTGTCTGATGTTTTGCAGCCATTCTCTGCCTGTTCCCAGGCAGGGCCCCGATCTTGCTTGAAGTTGGTTGCAGGATTGTGTCTTCTCAGGCTGAAAGCCTGCAGCTTCTCCCCCCTCACAGTCTCTGTGTCTTTGTTTTAACCAACTGCTGACAGCCCCTCCCCCTCACTGTCCTGTTCTCTTCACTCCTACCTGAGCAGGGGAGGGCATTAGCATTCCCTTTGATGTGTAAATCTTCAGCCATTGTGCTAGAGACAGCCCTGAGAGTCTGAACCCTGTAACATGATTCACATCTATACATACATGTCGCAGCAGGGAACATGGCACCCTGGTAATCATGTGGCACATGTTCTGAGCATTCGCAGAGGAACCTGGTATAGCGTAATTGGCATCAGATAACACAATTATATTGCAAAACTGAACAGAAAAGTTATACAGGTCATGCCCTAGAGCTGCACGGATGTGCGTCCCGTCACAGTTCCCAGATGGGAGGGGGGAGGAATCCCAATGAGGGGGTAGCCCCTGCACTGCCAAGTTCAGGAAGCAGGCAGCAAAGAAGATCTTTGAACCCCGAGCCTGGAAAAGGCAGAGGATAAAAGTGAATCCCCTATAAAGAGTAAATCCGCTATACAACAGAGCAGAGGAAGAACAAAATAAGACAAAGGACATGGGGTCAGAACCCCCATGGACCCCTCAGAGGTGGGGGGAGAGGATCCAGGAGGACCCTGTCTGGTGCAGCACTGAGGCTGGGTAGTTCAGGACCTACTTAATGGGGATTGGGAGTCAGAGATACTGGCAGTCTTCGGGGAGATTGGGAAGGAGCCTGGACTGCCATAAAAGGCAGCAATATCCTGGGTGGGGCCCTCACAGTTCAGGAAGGCCATGAGCACATGGGAGCAGGAATGCTGGTTCTGTTAGCTCAAAGGACACCTGGGAAAGGAGTATGCCTATGGAGTCTGGTCTGGCCCAGAGACATTAGCATTCCCAGCAACAGAAGTTGTGTCCCCCAGCGATAAGGGACGTAATACCTCAGATGTGTCTTTACCACTGGAGAGAGGAGAGGGGGTGGCTGGAGGGACCAAACAATTTACCCAAGGAGAGAGGGTGGCTGGAGGGACCAAACAATTCTGTTACAGATCTCTAATTAAGAAGGAAGTGGAGCTAGCTGAGTGAATGAGGAATGGCTGGTGTGCTCTTTAGGCCAGGCTCTGTAAAAGCTCCCAGGAGATAGCAGAAGTGGGGCGCTAGAAAAAACAGCCAGCCAGGGGTGAAGTTTCCTGGAACAGAGGCTGAGCTGGTGGAGCACCTGGGTCTGCAAGGCCTGTGTTTGTTGTATATAGCTGGTGTGAGGTTGCTTAAATACAAGTAAAGAGTACTGGTGAAGACTGATTCTGGAGTTTTTCAGAGGGGTAGCCCTGTAATGTTTATGTGCCTGGTGGGGGAAGATGAGTGGACCCACGGGGGGGGTTGTCTGGAATGGATACATGTGACTCTTCACAGAACAGCCAGACATCACCCAATAAAGTGAAGAGGCAGAAAGTTTAAAACAAAAAAAAAAGGGGAAGTTCTTTTTCACACAATGTGGAGGCAACCTGGGGAACTCATTGCCAGGGGATGTTGGGAAGGACATAAGTATACTGAGTGCAAAAAAATGATGTAAGTTCATGGAGAATAGGTCCATCGATGGCTGTTAGCCAAACTGGTCAGAGAAGCAGAGCCATGCTCTGGTACCTCTAAATCTCTCACTGTCAGAAGCTGGGCCTGGGTGGCAGGGGAGGGATCACTCACTAAATTGCCCTCTTCTGGGCACTCCCACTGAAGCTTTTGGTAAAGGCAGACAGGACCCTGGGCTCAATGGACCATTGGTCTCACACATGCTTTCATGTTCTTAGATTGTTCCACGGATGGATGAGTTGCTGCAGACAGGCCATTTCCAGGGGTTCCCTTGGTGATAGAACCCCCATATCCACGCCCGCTGGTCCAAATGCTGCTCCGTACAGGAGGTTGATGGGCAACTGGTGCTGACACCTAGAGCTGGGGGCCGGTAGCATGAATAACAGAGACTCAGGGGTCAAGCAGGGTCGGAAAACAGAGGATATTTTCCCAATGAACAATTTGATTCAAGGTAAAATATTTCCTTTTCATCCATTTTTGTGCATGAGTTTTCATAGAAAATTGATGAGACTTCACTGAAAATTCAGTTGCCATGGCGCTGCCCTGCTGCAGGCTCCTGGATCTCCATGAGAAATTGGTCTTTTCATCTGCCTCTTCTATACGGGGTCGTTGTAGCAATCAGACAGTTGCCCAAGCTAATGCCAGTTATTGGGCTCGACTATCAATTATTTCTTTCGCCTCTTTCCAATTTTCATCCCTTTGCACAGTTAGGCAAACTGAGTGGGAGGGGAGTAGCAGGTACCCACGAAGTGGACTTGGTACTGTGCGTTCTCTCTCCCTGAACACAACGGGACAGATGTTTGTGAAAAACAGGAAGTCTGGATCTATTTTAGAGCCGCAGTTCTAGAGAAATTCATTCTGTCCATTGTATTCTACAGCTGTGACAGCGTCATCGGTACCACTCGGCCACAGTCGAAGGAGCCCTGGGACCCCTCTGAGTCGCACGCACAGCGCTGACAGCCTGGGTTCCAGGAATAGAGGCTGCCAGAGGGCTTGTGCTGCAGTTTAGTTTGGTAGCATCACAGCACATTCCCTGCAATTTTCCATTGGAGGTATCAGGGTTAAAGCTGGCTGCAATCAGCTGAGGGTCCCACGTGGCCAAGTGGCCCCCAAGGAATTGGACAAACACACTTCATAAGGACAGCTGAGCCCCTGTCTGAGCAGACACTGTCTGCTGCCCGTGCAAGCTCTCCACTGACTCCTTGTCCGTTCGGGTGCAGACCTCTGTTAGCAGCTGCTCCTTTTCTCGCTGGCACTGGGTACGTTGGCAGGTTTCTCTGTCTAAATCTTTCTAACACAAAGGGAAGGGGAAAGGCTGCCAACTCCTTATGTGGGCAGATGTTCCATGCAGTGGCAGCTGACTCTGTTGGGCTGTGACAGGGGCTGGAGGGCAGGAAACCTCCACTCTATGGGCCCGTGGTCCATGGGGGACCCTTCCAGACACGCCAAAATCTGTGAGTCAAATGGAGATGAGACTATGAAAACCCAAATATCCTGATTCAGGATTTTACATTGGGTCCCATTTCTAGAGATGCAATGCACTCTGGGCCTGAGAAGAGACCATGGAAAATCAATTAATTGTATCCATATTAGTTCTGAGAACAGGTTTCTCAGGTCTATTTGCTCTTGGAAATTCAATGCATGTTCAGAGCTTTATTTCCCTAGCTCAAACGTGAACGCAGGAACTCACAGCTCTGTTGTTTTGTTGTAACAAGTGAGATAAGATACAAGGAATTGTTCTGTCTCCTGATTAGATGAGGGATCCAGCAGTTCTGGCCTGTAGAACCTCCTGCCAGTTACAGGGTACCCTGCATCTCTGCCCCTCTTTGGTCTCCGGGGGCCAGATGTCAGCCTTGTCCCTTTCCCTCTTCTGGGCTGGAATCCCATCATTCTCCCACCCTAAGTCCGGGAGATAGATGGCTGGGCTTTTTCAGCAGGTCCGACCCTGTTCGCACCTGTGCTTCTTCCCTTAAAAAACCTGTGACCTGTGGTGACCAGCCAGCCTTCCTGAACCAAAGTGTTATTGAATCTGAAAAGTAGAAATAAAACATCAAAGGAGACAATAAATGTTTTTAAATAAGTCTGTACATGTCTCTTATCTCAAGCCCTCCCATTCTGATGGGGCTCCAGGCATGCTGGGTGTTTTCTGACTTCCCCAGCCATGTATGTCTGGCAGTCTGATGAGCTTCCCAGCAGCAACTGCTCCACCTCTGGCTAGGAAAACAAACTGGGCTCGAACCAGGAAATGGGGTCTTCACAGCCCGAAGTTCAGCTATTAATTGCTTCCCCTCCCTGAAGTGTTTAGAAAGAGATGGGTTTTCATGAGCTCTTGTTTCCCTTCCTGCTTGTTTTCTGGCAAACTACTACTAAATTCAGCGTAGCCAAGCTGGCAATATCCCAGTATTTACCCAGTATAGCTGTAAACTCCACAGCCCAAGAGCTGGGGTTAACATATGTATTCATGGTTATGGCAGCTCAGCTCCATTTCTGTCACAATGTTGTTCCAGAGTGGTGTGTATTTTATGAATACAGTACATTGACAGCCAGAGAAGGGGAGCAGTAGATTAGAGTCATGAGAAATGCAGTTTGATTTCCAGGATACTCATGCATTTTACTTTGCAACCCACTTCCCACAAATTCTTATTGTATTTGAGTAACTGGTTCTGAGGTTATTCTGTGCCAGATCAGAGGCTTTCAAGCTGTGGTCCACAGACCTGTAGGGGGATTTCAGATTCTCTAAGGTTTCCAAATGTATTTGCACTGACATTGGGAATTAAATAGGTGAAGACTTTCTAGTAAGGAGGTTTTCATCCTTTTCTATTTGCAGAACCCTATCTCTCAATACGAGGATGTCTGTCTGGTGGATATTTAGGTGGCTAAGGAGCCCAATGTTGCCATACAGAAAATTGGTGGTGGACTAGAGAACAGGAGCCCAGGGAATGAATATTGTATATGCTGATCTCAAAGGCTGTACAACTCTGGATAATGGCTCCAGATTAACATTAGAAACTGGAAGGGAAGTCATCAAGTTCAGTCCCCTGCACTCATGACAGGACCAAATACCCCCTTAAACCATCCCTGACAGGTGTTTGTCTAACCTGCCCTTCAAAACTTCCAAAGATGAAGATTCCACAACCTGCCTAGGCAACTTATTGCAGTGGTTAAATCACCCTGACAAGAATTTTTTCCTAATGCCCAGCCTAAACCTCTCTTGCCGTAATTTAAGCCCATTGTTTCTTGTCCTATCATGGTCTATTAAGGAGAATAATTTTTCTCCTTCCTCCTTGTAACAACCTTTTAGGTATTTGAAAACTGTTATGTCTCCTCTCAGTCTCCTTTTCTCCAGACGAAACAAACCCAGTTCTTTGAATCTTCCCTTATAAGTCAAGAATTTTAATCATTTTGGTAGCTCTTCTCTAGACTTTCGCCATTTTGTCCATATCTTTCCTGAAATGAGGTGCCCAGAACTGGACACAATACTCCAGTTGAGGCCTAATCAACGTGGAGTAGAGTGGAAGAATTACTTGCCCCATATGTTCATGAGTCTGCATATTTCCTTGTACGATTGGTAGACAGATTTACTTTTCAAATAATGTTAGTCTCTTATGATTCGCCTGGGAATGTCAGGTGTGCTGGACTTTGTTTGAGGAATGTAGCTTTGTGACTGAGTCTTAGGGACACTCTCAGATAATTAATATATATGGATAATATGGATATGGTGTGTAGATGCATATATGTGTGGTATATATGGACTCCTTCTTTGTCTTATTGGTTTTGGAATGTTGCCATTTCTGATGTCAGATGTGTCCATTTATTCTTTGTTTTTACACAATAACTAAATGTAAATTAAATGATGGATTAACATGGTCCAGCTTGTTGTTTTCTAGCAGATTGCCAACTTAATTATCCAGACCTGGTGAAATAAGGTGTACACCAGACCAGTCTGTTATTTATAAAATACTTCATTTCTCTTTTCTTGTTACCTGTTGGGTTTTCTTTACTGTGTATCGATATCATCTGGTGTCTCTGTCTTTGTGTTGTGGGCTGCAATTTAACAGCTTAGGTTATTTAATAGAACAGATTTTTTTTTCATGTTTGTGTTACACTTATCTTGTTTTCAATAACCGAAACTAAGTTAGTTTCTTTACAATTTTGTTTGTTTGTTTGTTTGCTTGTTTGTTTGTTTGTTTGTTTTAAAGAGTAGAGATGACCCCTTTTCCCTCATGGGTGCCTCCCATTTCCTCTTGAGCACCATAGATTTCCCACTCCCCCTTTGAATCTAATCCCTGTGGGCTCCTCACTCCCCCTAATTCCCACCCTCTCAACTCTATGCCCCCTGGAGAAATTGTCCAGTATGCACAGAGCATTTAGCAGTTCTCAGTTCCTCCTTATATGATGTTCTCCGTGCAGCCCTATGGAATTTGTGGGGGGAGGAGGCTTGAGGAGAAATAGCAGAGCTCCCTGCATCCAGGTCACTTCCCCACCAGGGCTGCATAAGGGGAGGCTAGAAAGCAGCAACTCCAGATGCTCGCCTCACAGTACAGCCCAGGTGGGAAAAGTGACATGGATGCAGGGAGCCCTGGTGGTTCTCCTAACTCCCTGTAGGAGGGTGCAGAGGAACATCGGGGTGGTAAGCAGTATCTGTGAGGCACCGCTTGCACCTTCCTCCCACCCAAGTCCCTTCTCAAGCAGGGAGTCTTACAATCGCACACTGTACAGAATCTATGTAATGGTGGATGTATATAATTTAGAGCAATCACCTGTTACACAGCTATGGCAGCGGTAACTCGCACACTCATCTGGTTATTAGTGCAATACTAGTGTTCATACTATTCAGCATTTGTGATGCCAATCTCTCCCCAACCCTAGTGAAGTAACAGTCCGTTTCAGCCTGTAACTTGTCAAATATCTACAGCACCTTTACCTGGAGAGAGGATGGGGATCCTCTAAGAAGCCTGTAGGATGATCACCCTCTCTGGATTCATCCAGCACTGGCCAGGCAAAGCATTTCAGCTTCTCTTGGAGGGATTCCTGAGAGTCACAGTGTATCAACGGGAGCATTTGGTAAGTGAAAGTTAATAGAGCGCAGTTCTGATTGAATTTACTCATGTAAAGCTAGAGAGACACTGTTGCAGTCAAGATTCCTAGACTGAGAGCCTGGCCCTAAGAATTTACCTCATGCCCTGCATGGCATGTACAGTGGCATGATTTGGACTCTCGAGAGTGGAAAAAATAAATAAAAAAGAACATAAAATGAATCAATGAAACATGTTTGCAAATAGCATCAGTGCAGGACACCTAAATACAATGACCATTTTCATCATGTGCTTGGCAGGTATTTATGCACCTGGCATGAGATATCAGTGAGACCAAGAGTGTTCTAAAATTCAAAGAGGGATTGGAGATTTATATGGGTAACCTGAAAATCCAGTTAAAGTAGTGAGCATTTAAAACAAAAAAAAGCTTGAGTGCACTGTAAACCTTCCTGATTTACACCATGAAAATGTCTAACTGGTGCATGTCAGGAGGAAACATTCCCTGGGAGCAGGTTATCTCATGGCTGTCTATTGCAGGGCTTCTTCGACCTTCTGCAGAAGCATCTGGTATTAGTCACTGGATACTGTGGTAGATGGATTACAGATCTGATTCAGTTCTGACAATGCCTGTCTTCCTATTAATGGTGTACATAGGAACAAAAATGGCCGCACTGGACAGACCAATGCTCCATCTAATCCAGGACCCTGTCTTCCAGCAGGGACCAATGCCAGGTGCTTCAGAAGCAATTAATAGAACATGTAATTTTTAAGTGTAAATCCAAGACCACATTTTTCTGATCTTCCTTGAACTCCTGGGAGTCTTTAGACTTGTACTGAGAGTAGAAAGATGTATCATTCTGCATATTGTAATCTCCTATTATTTTTCCTTTCAGGCAGTAAAGTTCAAAACTCTTCGGTCCTGCATAGTGCATCATGTCACTTGTCAATGACTCCAAATTCCAACCTGCAGTGTTCCTTCTCACCGGAATACCTGGGCAGGAAACCCCCCATGTCTGGATTTCTATCCCCTTCTGCTTAATGTATGTTGCTTCCATATTAGGAAATTCAGTCATTCTCTTCATTATAAAAACAGATCCAAACCTCCAAGAGCCCATGTACATTTTCCTTTCCATGTTGGCCATCACAGACCTTGGCTTATCAATATCCACCATGCCGACCACACTGGGCATATTCTGGTTTAACTCGAGGCAGATCAGTCATGATGCCTGTTTTGCTCAGCTGTTCTTCATCCACACCCTTTCCTACACTGAATCCTCTGTGCTTTTGTCCATGGCCTTTGACCGCTTTGTTGCTATCTGTAACCCTCTGAGATATGCCTCCATCTTAACCACACCAAGAATTGCCAAGATAGGACTTGTGTGTTTGCTAAGAGCAATGAGCATAATATTGCCACTCCCCATTCTTCTGAAACAGCGCCAATTCTGTCAAGCCAACGTCCTCACCCATTCCTACTGCCTGCACCAGGAGGTCATGAAGCTGGCTTGTTCGGATATCAGAGCTAACATCATCTATGGCTTCTTTGTAACAGTCTCCTCAGCAGTGTTGGACTTGCTGTTCATCCTTCTGTCTTATGTGATGATCCTCAAAACAGTGCTGAGCCTCACATCCCATGCAGAGCGCCTCAAGGCCCTGAACACCTGTATCTCCCACATCTGTGTCGTTCTGCTCTTCTACATGCCGCTGATTGGTGTGTCTGCAATACACAGATTTGTGAAGAATGCTTCTCCCTTGGATCAGGTTGTCATGGGCAATGTCTATTTACTGGTTCCTCCCCTTATGAACCCAATTGTGTACAGTGTGAAAACCAAACCTATTCGTGCGAGGATAATCAGTGTATTCGTCAAAAAAGTGATGCTTTAGTTCAGGGGTATCCAACCTTTTTTGGGTGAGGGGCCACACTCTAATTCTTCTCTCCCTCGGTGAGAAAATTTTGAATAGATAAAGCATAATAGAAATTGATCTTACTATTCATAAAATGTAAACAGTCATAAACTAAACACTGGTTTACAAATTCAGTTTGGTTTGTAAAACCAGAAAATTATACCTAATTCATTATACCTATTATACCTAATTATACCTATACCCAGTTCATACCTAAATACAATTTGCAAATAATATCCATCGTCTCTACAGTAAGTTGTGTGTGTCACTTTCACAACTGTACACAACACATTTTCACTTGTTAATTAAATCATATTTTATGAGAACTTGTAAAGGGCTCACTTTTATTTTTTTTTTCAGAAAGTATCACTCTGTACAGGTGGTAGGAGAGTGTGGCAGGTCAAGTGAGGTCAGGGGTAGCCAGGTGGGGTGGCAAGCGGGGGGAAGCAGAGCAGGGCAGGGAATGGATGGTAAGGAGGGCAGGTGTAAGATGGCAAGGGAGCATTGTAGGTCAGGGGAGGGAAAGGACAGCCGTGTAGGGGAAACAGGGCAGGCGATGGAAGGGAGGGCTCGGCGTGGTAGGTCAAGGGAGGCCAAGGGATGGCTATGTTGGGTGGCAAGGTAGGGGTTAGTAAAGGGAATAAAGTAGTGCAGCCTGGTGGTGGGACCCCCATTACTTCCCTTCTTTGCCCCAACCCTCGCTAGCTCCCTGACCCCTTGTTCCTGCCCCACACCACTCTGGCTCCCCAACTCCTTCACCAGACCACACAAGGCAGTCTTCCCTTCCCTGTGAACTACCTGACCACACTCTGGTCCAGTGCTGTGTGGGTTAGCTGACCCTTCCCCCGCAGGCTTCCCTTCCCTGCCTCCCCAACTCCTTTCCCGGCCTGTGCTGTCTGGGCTCCCTGACCACTTCCCCTTCCCCTTCCCCGGCTCCATCGGCTCCCCGACCCCTTCCCTGGCCCCTGCTATGCCATGCCACATTGCGTGGGCTCCTCTCCCTTCTCGCTGTGCTCCTCACCCCCTTCCCTCCACTTACTCCACATGGGCTCCTCTCTTACCTTCCTTTTCTCCAGGCCAGCTCCTCTCCCCAACCCCCACCCCGTCCACATGCAAGTCAGCTCCGTTCCTCTCCCCAGCCTCCTCCCTACCCTTTCCCTGCACAGGCTTCTCTCCCCTCTCTTCCCTGACCCGGGCTCCTTTTCCCTTCCCTTCCTTTTTTCTGGGCAGATTCCTCTCTCCAACCACCCTCTCCTCTGACACGTGGTATTGACTAATTGACTAATTCTCCTCTGACCTGGGTACAGCGGCTCTTCTCCCGGATGATCCGCCCCTTCAGTTTCCCCATGAGGCTCCTGTCATCTAATCCTAACTGACTAATTCGAACTAAGCAATTGCTGGCGCTTCAGCTGTTTGGGGAGGCCCGGGGGCTTCCCTGCCAGCTGAAGCCAGGTGTTTGGGAAACCCCCGGGCCTCCCCAAACAGCTGGAGCGCCAGCAATTGCCTACACGATGCTCCAGCTGTTGGGCAACCTCTGGGGGCTGCCCGGCAGCTGGAGTGCGGGTCTTGGGCAGAAAGGAGCCCCGCTCTCCCTTCTGGCTGGGACTGCTCCTGCCTAGGAGGGAACGCAGGGCTCCCTTCGGCCAGGACCGCTTGGGTCCCGGCTAGGAGGGAGCACGGGCCTACCTTCAGGCAGAACCACTCATGTCCCAGCTAGGAGGGAGCCTCGCACTCCCTTCTCCGCGGGACCTGAGCAGTCCCAGGGAGAAGGGAGCCGGGACAAGCTGCTAACAGCTTCCTGGGGAGAAGGGAGCAGGGACTTAAGCATTAAAGTTGACTTTAAACTAAGTTTAATAAAGTCGACTTTAAATTTCAATAAGTCGACTTAAGCAGTAGCTTAAGTCGACTTAAGGAAATGCCAGTGTGGATGCAGAGTAAATTAGTCAACTTAAGCCGACTTAATTTACTAGTCTAGACGCACCCCAGGGGAGGAAGGGACTGAGCTATCAAGGTGGCCAACTGATGAGGAGTCAGGAAAGCTGCAGCAAATCTGAACTAACTTAGACCCCAGGAAGAGTCCTGGGAAAAGGAGGAGTGTGAGGCGAAGGCTAAGAGAGCTTCTGTTTTAGAGAACAAATATGAGCCCACACAGGGAGATTATGTTTTATGTCTTCCAGGCAGAGAGTAGGTCATTTCAAGAATCTCAGCGGTTAGGGCAGGGTGCCTGCAGGGTGTATCATTCAGCAAAGAGACACAGTAGAATGGCCCCCATCCAAAGAGGTTTGGCCAGAGTGTTCTGTGGTCTTCAAAGCTATTACAAGATTACAAGGGGCTAGAAATCACATAGACTCCTAGACCCATAGACTCTAAGGTCAGAAGGAACCAATCTGATCATCTAGTTCGGCCTCCTGCACAAAGCAGGCCACAAAACCTCCCCCTCAGGGTGATCTAAACTGTTACAGTCAAATTCAGCTTACCACACAGGACTGGCTATGATGGTCTTTAGTCGGATGATCCTCGTGGGTCGCTATCAGTCCTTTGTGTTGCTTTGAAGATTGAATCCATGGCAAAAGCCATAACTAGTTCAAAGTATGTCTCCCTTCCCCCCCAACCTTCTTGGATCAAGTAATTCTCCCCCCTTGATGTGAGGCACTTAGTCGGCCTTCATTCTATCTGCATACCTTCACGGGGTGTGTGAATGCAGCTCTGCTTGCCTACCCCCTCTTGGGCCATGTGAAATACACCTGGGGACATGTTTTATATCTGTACACATGCATGATGTTGTAGGACGTATGTACCATAACAGCACGGCCGTCCTTTGCGGGGTGGGGGGGAGCAAGGTGATCATCCCAAACCCAGTGGTTTTGTGGGTCCCACACTGTCCCACTATCAGCAGGGCAGCATGGGACCCGCACCACTGCGCCCCCCCCTACTGCCGTGCAGCCCACTCCCCTAGCCCTTCTGCCTTCAGCTTGCTGGCAAAGGCAAGGGGCAGGGCGGGAGGGCAAAGCTCAGCTTCTGGGCCAGCCCACCCCACCCCCAGGGTGGAGCAGGAGACCTGAGCCTGGCCTCCGGGTCAGCTCACCCTGCCCCTGCTCCCGCTTCTGGCTCCTGCCACCTGGCCGAGGCTCACCAGCATCAACCTCAGGTCCACAGCCAGGGCCAGGGCTGGCTCCCACCGGCAGCAGCAGCTCCGGGTCCCCACAGGGCAGCCGGGGTCCCTGGGGGCAGAGCAGACCAGTCTGCCCCGCTCCCCTCCAGCACAGGGTCCCGCCCTGTAGGACAGATGGCCCTGGGCCCTGCTCCCCCCAAGGGATGGTTCTGCATAGCAGTTATATGGAGTGTCCCGGATCATTCCAAAACTACCTCCTATGCCACATTTGCAGTAGACCATATAGCTACCCCGTCAGGATGAACAGGAAAGACACACAGCTCACATTATAGGAGTCTGCAACATGTCGCAGGCTGATTCTGTGGTTTGGGCACTGGTCCTGGCTCAGGAGAGCTGGATTTGATTCCCCTGCCTTGTGTGAGAGTGGGCAAGCCGCTGACCGTCTCTGAGACTCTGCACAACTAAATAACCCTGCCCTGCCACAGAAAGGTGGCAGAGGAGATGAATATGTTATAGGTGCTCAGATACTCTGCCAAGGGGTCAGGGGAGACCCTAAGATCAGGTCTGTCAGGGATCCAAAGAGCAACACCCCTGACATTTTGCTCTCAGAAGCTTCTTACCAGACTCCTGTGTCAGCTGGCTTCTTGGTATCTCAGTGATGTCAGCACTTGGGTGTCTGGGGCAGAGGTGGGGGTGCTCGGATGTGAATGTTGATCTGCTCCCCACACAGAGACTTAGGGCCATTCAGCCTCAATGGCCTGAGAACATAAGTCTGGTGCCTGGGCTGAAAGTCTTGGCTTCCCCAGGATACCCAACACTTCCCTCAGAGATCCAGCACCTAACTTCCAAACAACAGAACAGCAGTCTGGCATCTTAGATGTTTAGATGTTTACTGGCAGAAAGCCATCTCAGGGCAAAGGTCAGCTTTCCAACTTGGTCCTGTAACACAGACACAGCTGAGCACGATGGTGCTGATCCCAGTCTCGCACAGGGGGGCTTTGAGAAAAGGCTGCTCCCTCGAGAAAGGGGCAAACAAATTGGAAGAGGCTCTCTCAGAAACATAGGAAAACCAGACAGTGTCTCAAGAGCACCTTGGCTTCCTTTGGGTCCATTGTGTTCCTGTCTCTCCAGAGCAAAGCCTATCTAACTTACCTTGTGTGACAGAGAAGAGTGTAGATATTGGACACCTGCTTGTTATTTTAAAACTCTTTTCTCTAAGGCTTTGTGTTGTGTGTTAATAAACCTGCTTGTTTAAAAGATGCCAGTGGTGACTATAGAGTCCTGTGGCACTTTTAAAGACTAACAGATTTATTTATCGCATGAGCTTTTGTGGGAGAAAATCCCACTTCGTCAGACGCTTTGAAGATGGAAAACTTACAGAATGGGAGGAAATTAAATGCAGGGAAGTGTGTGACATAGGACCAGGTCAGGCTGTAACAGCAAATCAAAATAGGTGTTAGGATTCAAACACTGGGGAACAGCACACAGAGGAAGGTGAGGTCAAATCACCTGTTGTAATGAGAAAAAAATCCGTAGTCCCTGTTTAACCCCAAGGCAACTGAGTCGAATTTGTATATAAATTAGAGTTCATCAGTTTCTCTTTGAAGCTGTGATTTGTTATTCATCTGTTTCAACACAGCTATTAGCAAGTCATCAATGGAGTGAGCAGAGAGATTGAAGTGTTCCCCTATTGGTTTTTTAGTGTTGCAATTTCTGATGTCAGATTTGTGTGCATTTATGTTTCGGCGCAGAGACTGTCCTGGTTGTCCAATATATAAGGCAGAGGGGCATTTCCGGCACTATATAGCTCTGGCCACAAGCATACAAAGGGAAGAGATGCAAGTGTCCAATTGGACCTTCACCATGATAATTATTTGGCATGGACGGGTGTCATACTCAGCTCGCAGCGTGGGACAATTTTGAGATTCCACCGCAAGAGAGGGTACAGCGTAAAGAGACCATATGCCCTGGTTTTGCTGTGAAAATATTGTACCTGGGTACAATGGGGCAAAGGGGGACAGGGACCCTGGCAGGGTATAGGGACAGGGTGGGCAGGGCTCTGCTGTGCCCTGTGGGGGGGCATGCCAGGCTCCCCCTGTGCCACTCCCCCCCAAAGTTGACTTTAAACTAGATTTAACAAAGTCGATTTAATTTTCCTTAAATGGACTTAAGCAGCTTGCTTAAGTCGACTTAAGGAAAATGTAGTGTAGATGCAGAGTAAATTAAGTCGACTTAATTTATAAATGTAGACGCAGCCCATTGTAAGGTGTTTTACCCAGCCCTTCAGTCATGTCTGTGGCATTCCAGCACTGAGTTCACCAACGCCATCTACAGAAGCAAAATTGTGTCCCCACTTCTACTCACTACACCTCTGTTTATACAGCCAAGGTTAAGTGAGAAATGATGGAGGAGAAAGAGCTGAGTGTATTAGTTTCTGTCAGGATTACTGTGAGTGACTAATGTGATGTAGCTGTAAACAAGGCAAACACGCTCCTAGAATGTTTGAGGAGAGAGAGGGAAGTATTAATTTTGATGAAACAAGGCACTGGTGAGCCTTCCTCTGCAAACTGTGAAATTCTGGTCATTGATATTCATGAAAGAATTCAGCCTAGCCCAGGTGCAGAAAAGAGCTCCTGGGATGGTCATGGCAATGGAGAGCCTGGCTTATGAGGTGACTAAAAGAACTAGGTAAGTTTAACCTAACAAAATGAGGCTTAGCAGGGATTGGATTGCTCTATGAATGTAGCATACAGGGATGAAGAAGAGCTATTGAAGGATCAGTAGGGAGCAAAGAACCCAATATGTTTTAAGATGGGCTTTAGCATTTGTTGCACTGAAGGATATGAAGGTCTCCTGTGATAGCTGGGGACTGCTCACTGAACTAGTAGGTCCCTTCCAGCCCTGAGTTCCCATGGGCCACATTAGTCCATTTTGCATCACAATGAGAGCTCATAGTTAGTTGCTTGTCTGCTCTGACCCCTGATCTGTGCCTTGGCCAATGGATCTGTCCCAAAATAGACTTAAGAAAAGGCATGAGTTAATGTTATTTTCTGGGAAAGGAGCTCATTTTGGGGTCCTGTTTACACTAGTTATGTTGCAGGAGTTTAATTCCCTGAGTGTTTGGTAATGTAGAATGCTGATCTGACAGCTGCTCCCTCCCAAGCCACTCACTCCCAAAGAGGAAGGATGACTCAGTGGTTAAAGAACTTGCCTGGGATACTGAAGAACTGGCTTTGGTTACAAGCTCTTCCATAGCTTTCTTCTGTGACTTCGAGTAACTCACTCAGTCCTTCTGTTACTCCGTAATAAACATTTCAGTATAGCTAAAATAAAGGTATATATGACAGAGTCCCAAAGAGACAATGTCTGGAACCACTTGGGACAAAGTCAGGCAGGAATCTAGTTTAAATAGTTGGAGCTCACATCAGAGCCCCTCAAACCAGTGCAGTCCCCTCCTCAATCTGCAGGAGTTGGGACTTTCCAGTCAACCATCGCCAGACACATCTCCTTGCCTCTGCCCATCCTTTGTCTCTTTCCCAAGCAAGGTGGCTAATTCTCCTTGTTTCTACCTGTTGTAGCTGATTGATCCAAGGCAGAGGAGTCCCACAGGGCTGGAGAGAGGTTAGTCCACCCTCTTTTGATTTCTGCAATGGTCACACACCCTGGTCCCATCACCAAAAATACATGAGTAACACATGGGGGAAACTTCAGCATGCATAGAATATTCCAAGAAAACATTGAGTATCTCAACTTAGTCATATATGTTAATTTAAAAATATATATATCAAAAGAAACACCTCACTGATATGTGAATTCCCATGCCATAGCTAAGGGAGGTGGTATGGTACAGTGGAGAGGACATAGCAGACCCAGGACACCTTGTCCTCACTCTGATGTTGACCTAGGGAATGTCACATTATCTCTCTGTGTTTATATCCAGACAGGTGGGACGTGTTAGCTCTGGTAATACGTATTTCAGCTGGGTGACGAAAAATTCTGATTTCAAACCCAGAATGTCCAAGCTGGCTGTCTAGTGTGTGGACGTTGCACCAGTCACACATTCTGTGGGTCTGCACTGACTAATGGGACAAAGTGAAAAGATGACATACTATAGCTGAACTCATTTACCTTCAAAGAGCTCTAGGAAAAGTCAAGGGTACTGGGTATTTTCAGGTTGTCTTAAAAATCATACTTATTTGCATCCTGGACTTAATTTGTGCCAGGGTTGAGCCCTGGCACCTCTAGACATGGTTATTCAGAGCTTGCACTACAGTGCCATTATTGAAACACATTCAAATCCAAGACCAGAATTGCTGTATTGTTAAGAAAAAAACATGAATATGCTTTTAGATCTTTTCTCTGTAAGGTGACAGATCATCACCACAGCAGGCATGATTAAAATGTTAGAAGCCCATTCCTTTTTTGTTTCTAGTTCTTCTATTCCATAGGTGTTTACAGATACTCCCCCCCCAGCCCCCTGCCTTCATACTGGGCAAGATTCCCTGTTGATTAAATTTTCCAGGTGGGGTTAAATAAGTCTGCTTTATACTAAAGCTAGGCAAAAATTTTGACACAAAACTTTTTCAGTGAAAAATGCAGATTCAATGACACTGAAAAAATGTACACCAGTTTAACTGAATTTTTCATGCTGGTGGGGGAAAAAGGGAAATATATTTTTTGATCAAACATAACTTTTCATTTAGATATATCTTCCACATTTTAACATTTCTAAAAAAAATGTAAAATGTTCAAGAGTGAAACAAAATATTTAATTCAAACTGCTACTTTTTTTCCTCATTTTTCAGTTTCCCCAAAAAGTAGATTTTTTTTTTCATTTTGTGTGGGTGAACCTGAAATTATCTCCCTCAACCCCCATGAAAAAAGCCTGTCATGAACCAAACAACCAGTGATTAACACAGCTCTCTGTACATCTCTCCAACCCCACACCCTATCTAATGCTCTTGGGAGGTGAAGAAAAAATTGTGGTAAGAGAAGGAGGGATGGAGATTGAGAAATTAAAAGAAGGAAAGAGAAAATGAACAGAAGGAAAGAGGAGTTATGGAATCATGGTCCATCAGCACCTCTGGTCTCCTGTCAGCAACCTGTCCTGGGAAAGAAGCCATCCATGCTGAAGGAACTGGCTAAGCCAGCGATAAATCTACCTGGAAATAGGGGCAATCTAGTCCTCTAAATTGTAATTTGGAGTTGGTACATTACTACAGAGTTGTTCTAAACAATGTGAGGTACTGGTCTCTGCAGTCCAATGAGACGTGCTCTTCTATAAAAATAAAAGACATCAGCATTCAGAAGCTAATGGGTGACTGAAAGTTCAACTTAGGAATTGCCTCGTTGGATCAGGTTGGGCTTCATCAGTTCAATCTCCTGTCTGTGATAGGGGCCAGAAGGAGGGGTAAGGAAACTTCCAGCCAGCAAGGCTAGGAAAATCTGTCACTTAGAGGTTCTCCTTACCCACAGATGTGGATAATCTTCTGCTGATCCCTGCTGAGTTTAGAGTCACTGTTCCTGCGCAACAGCTTTTGCCAGGTTCATCTTTGCCTTTAGAAATGCTGCATCATTATTTAGACACAGCTGTGCCGTCTCTCCAGATGGTGGTTCCAGTGGTTAAAGTATAAATTGAAGGGCCCCGGAACCTTCCTAATCTCCGGGGCCCCTTCCTGTATTGTCTGGGCCCCCTTCATGCATGTGTGGGCCCCAGCCCAGGTAGGCATTTGCAACCACTTCTCAGTACCACATGCATCAGTTATCGCTCCATAAAAATATTTATAATTGTATATGGCATTTAAGTCTATAGCAATTATTGTCACAAACTAGCAAACACTGCATAACACAATAAGTATTGTGATTAACAACGGTGGGGCGTAGGACCTGCCAGCAGGCAGGACAGGGCAGAACATGTGTTCCGCCGGATTTTTCTATTTTTAGGGGCCCCAGAACTCTGGCTCCTCAAATTTGTGGTCCCTGAAACTGCGTTCCCCCTTACTTTAACCTCTGGGTGGTTTCCTCCTCAGCTGTGGGATTTTTGTACAGCTGAACAGACTGGGTCCCTGGCTGGAGTCCAAGGAATCAAAAGCCTTATGGACAGAAGACGTGTTTTCCTTCAGGGAAGAAAAACCAGCACTCGTCCAGGGGCTCACTGGCGTTCCCAGCAGCTTGTGTTGGTATTCATGCCACAGAACTAGATGCTCAGTCACAGGGGAAACCTGCCCATTGAGGATGGCTGAATGCATCACAGGAAAGAAATATGGGTGAAATTCACCCTATACCGTGGACCAGCCATGCTTAGTCTGTTACACAATTGGAATAGAAATTCCATCACAGACATTCGGTGGTGTCACCTTTCCCTGCACACTGCTAGCTCCTAGTATTTTCCCTGGAGCTCATCTATAGTCTTTCAAGCGGCACTTTTTAAAAAAATTTATGGATGCACCCGATTGCACAGGTATCTTCAAAATATATTGTCATGGCAGGAGCCACAAGTCTCCTCTGCTTCACAAGGTCTCTCATCACATTCATATCAGAGCTCACGAGTTAACCCCTTCACTGCACTCTAAGTATAAATTGGATCCATGTCTGAAACACCATATAAACATGGCCAGGAAATTCACTAAGATCAGCCTGTTTGACAAGTAGTGCTGCGCCATCCCAGGTCTGGGAAAATGGCTTTTGTTTCAGTCGGAAAGCAAATTAATGGATTCCCCGGTTTTTCATGTCCTTCTTTGCAGCACACCCAGCCCTGGGAAATGGGATTGAGCAAAATGATAGGGGGAATAACGGTACAGGAGATAAATGGATCAGCTGTCACAGTGATGACCTCAGTATGTATGAGTGTGAGTGACCCAAATCAGAGGACACTCAGTGGATTCCGAGCTCTGTCATGGTGCATCTACACTACTCACAGCAATGTGCCTTCCAGCCTAGGTCAATGGACTTGTTTATACTAGAAATAGCTGTATGGACATTGGAAGGGGAGTGGGCTTCAGGACCTCAATCCAACTTCAAAGAACTGTCTCCATAGCTATCACACGTGCCCAGGTTGGGGACTGTTGACATAGGCAGCATAGATATATCTTTATTAAAACACCATCTGAAGCTCCTCTTACTTATCATTGGTTTTACACTGCAGAGGCATGCCGCTCACATCAGCGACGTTGTTTCTGATTTTCAATGATGGTTCTGTCCTTCCTCTGCTGCTTGGTAACTGTGGGCGAGTCACTTCCCCTTTCTGAGCTTCTATTTTCTCTCCCAGATGTTCTCTACCTGGTCTGTTTAGACATTAAGCTCTATATGTGCATATAGCACCCTACAGAATGGGGGTGTAAGCACAGAGGGCCTCTCTAGGTCCTGCAAAAAAAAATTGAATGATCAAGAGGGCAGGATTAAGGAGTGAGGACAGTGTTAATTCTGGCATTCCCTAACTTGTATTCTTCGATGTGCCTCTTTACTAATGTGATACACACAGATATACACTTGAATTCTGTTGTGTTCATCGCAGATTATGTGCAACTCCTTGCAGATGCTTGTGACGTGATGCACCCCATCACACCCCTGTTTTGTGATCAGAGTAATTTTTCTGCTCACCTTTACAATGTAATTGTATGGTTCAATCAGTGGTGCTGCTGGTGCTGAGCACATGAGGCACGTGCCCCGAGTCCCATCGCCATTGACCTGAGTTCTCCAGGAACTCAGGGCCCGCCTGTTGGTGGAAGCCCCATCTGGCCCCAACCATGGCCAGTGACTGGGAATCTGCCTGCCCACTGGTGGGCACTCAATCCGGCCCTGACTAGTGCTGGGCACCTGGGGCCCGACCACTGGTAGATGGTAGCAGGATCTGGCCCCTACACCGCAGCTGAGAACCCAGCGCCCACCTGACAGCAGCAGAATCCAGCCCCAGAAACCCAGCCGAGGACCAGGAAATGGCTGCCACCCACCAGCAGCAGGATCTGGCCTCAGGACCATGCAGAAGGCTGGTGCGGGCAGACCCAGGTGAGAATTGCACCCCAGAAGATTAGAACAGAAGTTGGTTCCCTGCCGACAAATCTGATATGGTGTGCACAGCAAATATGGATTCTGAGTAGGGCCATCCGAGAGATTCCTTCTAAATGTTCCTGAACTATAGGACTAAATTGAGGGAAAGATGTATTGAAAGGAGACTGGAATGTAGGGTACATTCATTTGCACCAAGGGACCAGCATTTCTCTCCTCTAGCATGAACACAAGTTACTAGGCTATGGTGCATTTAACAAATAGAATGGAAGGAGGTTCTTGTAGTTAATGACCCAGATTGGGGCGTAGAAGAGCTTAATTCATGCCCCTGCTCTTACATAGGTTCTGAATGTAAACTTGGGCAAGTCCCTTCATTTCTGTGTCTCAGTTTCCCCCATCTGTACAATGTGGATATCAGCAGTCATTTCCTTGGCAGCACAAGGTCCATCCTTGCCTTACAATTTATTACTTGTTTAATTACAGATTCAGTCTCATAACAAACATTACCAGTGTCCCAGTCCATGGCTATCTCAGCCATAAATCAGGGATAACTGTAAACATGCTGCTCAGTAACCCAGGAGGGGAAATGCAAATCACCGTGGGAGCATCATAAATGGAAAATGTCTTTTCCTTTACTTAGCATTTTTACTTGCACATGTCACAGTGTTTACATTCAAAAATCTCAGGCTCCTCGGAGACACCTGATTGGTTGCATGACCCTTCCAGATCTTTTTCAGGATGTGTTATAAATACTGTCCACCCCACCCTGGGAGACAGATGCACATTTGCCATGCCATCTGGAACTGGATTGTGCTTCTTTGCAACATAAGGACGGGTCCAGTTCCCTCTCGCCGCTGTGTTCATTTGGTGAGTAAACTGGTTTAGCAGTGCCTTGATCATTTAGAAATATGTTCATTCAATGTACAGCTAACATGAAGAGTATAATTTATGAGGAGGGTTTGGACATTTCAAGCTAGGAAACGTGTCTCTGTTACGGCCTGCTGGAGTTCCATGTAGCTCTGTGGTTATGGCTGAGGGTTGCTTGGTTGAGAAATAAGATGTATTTGTAGGAGGCACTAATCAGATCTGAAATCCAGCTTGGTGGCTTCTGCCTCCTCACTAGTTACTCTGGCCCAGCCACGGCGTATGGTATGAAACAAGTGTAAGGGGCTTCTTCTGCAACTGGAGGGAAAGGTTCTGCCTGTGATGTGTTGCACCCCTGTAATATGATCTGTGTAACTTTCCTTTTCACTTTCACAATGTAATTGCATGGTTTAATGCAAAATATGCTGTGTAAGGGCTTTTTGAAAGCTCATGACGTGCTCGGCATTATCGTTATTGTAGCATGTTTCCTGCAGCATCATAAGATGTGTACAGTTGTGAAACGTGTCCCCATGGGTTTCACATGGCTCAGGTGGGATCAGACAAACAGAGATATTTCTCAACTCATATGTAGAAGAGATGCATTACAAAAGCTATGCAAACTACATGATTTGGCCAGTGAGGGAAAAGTCACATCACTGAGTGAGAAGAGAAAAAAATGGGGGAGGGAAGGAGATACTTTGAACTGTTTGGGGCTTTTTCCTGCTTGGATCTCCATCTTGAAGCAATTTCCAAGACTTGTGACTATGCAGATGGCAGAAAGGGCCTGACTGCAAAATTAACAGTAACCAGCCATGTGGGTAAGGTAAAAATATACTGCAACAGTGGACTTTAGATTAGAGTGCATGTTTTTATTTTTACTTGGTAGTGATAAACTCCTTGACTGATTGATTAATTGATTGTGCATTGATTTGCTATATACTCACTTAAAATCATGTCTTAATCAATAAACTAGTGTTTAATTGTATATTGGTTTCTTTGTTTAACTGTTTGACTGGAGTATATGAGCCTGCAGTGATCAGGGAAGGTCCCAATTTCTTCAGGATGGAAGTTCCCGGTGTGTCATCTGGGGGCTGGAGGTTCTCACTGTGGAACCACCCCCTGAGTTAGCTAGTGAATGCATTTCCGTGCCTGGGACTGATTACATACAGGAGGCTGGTGTGGGTTGATCCAGGTGTAGGGGCCCACCTAGCAAAACAGGGTAAGTCAGGGTCCAGGTGTGAGTGATTGGGGAAGCACAGCAGACCAGAATAAAGGAAGATAACACCATTCTGCCATTGAAATTCAGTTAATAATTCTGTTGCTTCTGGCTGATCCCATAGGACTCAGTTCACTCTCTCCCCATTTAACAGCTCTGAAGGAAGTAACAGATACATAATATTAACCCCTACAGTCCACTGAAATGACACAATGGGTTTCAAGGGCTTCTTTTTAGTCACTTTTCTCACCATGACAGCTCCTAACTCAGCTTGCTGAATTCTTGCTGTTTTCACATGGTATACACCTTGTTCAGTGGAGAAGAGAACAAATAGCTGACTCCCCTGCTGGATGGAGGTGTTTCTCTTCTCTGCCACCCAGTGTCGAGTGATTAGATTCTATGACAGAGGAATCTCTTCAGTGAAGCTTTCTCACCAAAACCAAAGCCATAGAAAGAAATCACAACAGAGCTACCAAGAATGAGGCAAAGGTAAAGGGCTGAATCCTCTATCACGTTTGTTACAGCCAATGAACATGCAGGTCTAATTTATCTATTCAATGCTCTGATATGGCATATCTTTTGGCTCAGCTTGGATCCTACATTGCAGCACCCTGACTAGCTTGATAGACAGGTGGGAGCCATAATGGAAAGGCCGTTAAGATTTTAGAGCAGGGGAGATATTGATTGCTTGGAGATGGAGCCATGGTTGGTCAGTATAAGAAAATAAGGCTGGATTACACCATTTAGCAGACTGCTTTCTATTCCTGTTCAGTTGTTGAAGAAAAGCTCTCTCTACTTAGGCAATGTGGTGGTCGCAGGTAGGAAAGTCATTACACTATAGGAATGTAGGAAATGACCTAATCTGTAATAGACCCATGGTCCATTTAGACAACTACACTGTCTCCAACAGTGACCAGTTCCAGATACGTCAGTGGAAGTTGCAAAAACCCAGCAGAAGGCAGTTTCATCCACCTACCATGTTGTATCAAACTTGTTCATCATGAGCATTCAGAGACAGGGACTGCCATCTTTGTTACTTGTTCTCTACAGCACCTAGCGCAAGGAGGTCTTGGTTCTTGATTGGTGACTGACAGGTGCTGGTGTAAATAAGCTGCCCATTAGAGAATTTCTTCCCAGTGCTACTAATTAGCCATTGGTTTATGGCCCAAATCAAGAGAATGTATGTCCCTGTCAAACTTTTGGTTTATTTACCATATTTAAAGCATGTTTAGAGATGAATGGATGAAATCTTGCTAAAAATGAAAGTCACATGTCACTGAAAATTCACATATTCATCTGAAATGAGGTCTGTTAAATGAAATATTCTGTTCCTGCAGCACTATCATAATTCAAGTCCAATCCTGCTATACTCCTTACATTGAGAGTTAACGATTATTTAGCCCCAAGACTATTATGTTCCTGAACAGGATCTTTCATTTCATTTTAGAAAAAGAATAAGAAAACAGATTAATTTTTGTGTGTGTTACCATAGTGCCTAAAGGTTCCAAGTCAGATCAAGGCCACATTGCTCTAGGGCTATGTCTACACTTGCACTTTTAAGTAGACTTAGTGTGTCTACACTTAAAATTAAAGTCGACTTAAAGGGGAATTTACAAAGTCGACCTAGAGCATCCACACTGGATGCTCTAGGTCGACTTTGTGGGGCTAGGGGGACCTTGGGCAGGTCCACGGTGGTGGTGGGGGGGCACCCCCTGTGTGCAATGGGGAAAAGGGGGGCAGGGACCCTGGCAGGGCAGAGCCCTTTGTGTGATGCTGTCTGGATTTAAGGAAGCATTTATGCTATTATTTTCAATGGATATCTCATAAATGCTATAATCCATAGAAACTATGTCATGTTTGGTATCAATAGAAAGGTAGTAATTTGCTGTGAATGATTATACAGTTTATGTCTAGGAATTCTATTTGGATTAGAAGTTAGGAATTGGATATTCTATCTGTACTTTAACTTATTTTATTGAAATACCTGAGAGAGGTGGGTGGGTGTGTCAAACCATTGTGTCCTTAATGTTTAGGAATGTACCAGGGACTAAACTGATGAGCCATTAAGGACATAAGGAATACACCCATTGTGTCCTTAATGGCTCATCAGTTTAGTCCCTGGGACCATTATCCCTGGTACATTCCTAAACATTAAGGATACAATGGCTTGACACACCCACCCACCTCTCTCAGGTATTTCAATAAAATAACATAAGTTAAAGTACAGATAGGAATTGGGTATTCTAACTTCTAATCCAAATAGAATTCCTAGACATAAACTATATAATCATTCACAGCAAATTACCACCTTTCTATTGATACCAAACATGACATAGTTCCTATGGATTATAGAGCATTTATGTGATATCCATTGAAAATAATAGCATAAATGCTTCCCTAAATCCAGACAGCATCACACACAGGGCTCTGCCCTACCCTTTGGGGGGCATGCCAGGCTCCCCCTGTGCCCCCCTTCCCCCCAGCAGGGAGGGCAGTGGTGTAGTTCTGTGGTAGCCCTAAGGTCTACACTGGCTTAATTCAACTTTAGAAAGTCGAATTAAGCCTTAGGTCAAGTAAAAAGCAGGTTTAATAGACTTAATTTAATTATAGTTAATTTTCATTGTCGACTTTATTTTCCTTAAGTTGACTTAAGCAAAGTGTAGTGTAGAGGCAGGGCAAATTAAGTCGACTTAAGCCAAGCTTAAGTCGACTTAATTTGCCAGTGTAGACACAGCCTAGGTGCTCTGTAGACTAAGCCTAGAAGAAATTAAAAGCTAAATAGACTGGATAGACACAGGGAAAGGTAGGAGACAGAGGCACAGAGAGATAAAGGGAATTAGCCAAGAAGATCACAGTCAGTGGCAGAGGTAGGAAAAGAACCCAGGTATCCTAGGAATCCTCCTGTTTCGCTCACTGTCTTTCTGCTAACATTGATTCAGCTGTTCAGACAGCACCGTTCACTCCCGTGAGTCTGGGGCAGCATTTCTCTGGAAAGCATCCATTTCCCCAGAACTGCTCTGCAGTGGTGGTGTCAGTTCATAAGTAGTCAAGTACACATAGAAGATAGCTATCTCTGAGAGGAAAACAGCCAGAATTACCTTTCTGAAGAAGATACTGTAAATGACTCTTAAAATGCTGCTACATTGTTGACACGAAAACAAAACCAATCTGTGGGCTGTTTCCTTACGTGCTGCCAGAACAGATCATACTGAGCTCCATCTGGTTACATAACTTGTCTCTGGCATCATCCACTACCAGATGCTTCAGAGGAAGGTACAAGATAGCTGACAACAGACAACTCTGAAGGAAATTTTCCTTCCTAACTGCATTAGTTATAGTTCCGTTTTCATACAGAAGCATGCCAGAACAGACATCCACTGTCATGCAGTGCGACTGGATAGATTCCAATAGTGCTTTCAGATGAAACATACCCTGGTGGTGACTGATGCCTGCTCATTGCTAAATAACAAACCCTATGTGTTAGCATCAAATGAAGCAGCTTGATTTTCAGAGGTGCTAAGTACCTGTCATTCCCATTAACTTCAGAAGGAATCGATGATGCTCAGAATCTCTGTATAGATGGATTTAAATGCTCGAGTTTGAAAATGCTGGCCTTCACATCTCAGCATCGGAGACTTAATGTATTAATAGCTGATATTCACCCCAGCAGATCAACACTAACTCTGCCTCATTGGATACCTCCATTCAAGACTTATATTCCTGGTTCAAGTTTTGAATTTCATTCTAATGTTTGTAAAGCCTTCTAAGAGCCTTGGATAGGCATTGCAAAAGACGTTCATAGTATTGTTAGCAAAAATCACAGGAGTTATTTGAGTAGAATTTTTTCTCATGTGTTTCCCCTCCTCCTAGGGTTCTATCCCCTCTCCACTGTACAGCACATACTGAAATGAAGGAGGATCAGTAGCTGCAGAAACTGAAACTCAGCTGTTTTGATCTGGTCCACTGGAACAAGGCCAAATTCAGAGCTGAGGATAAAAGAGCCTAAGGGCTCCAGTCTCCACTCTGCTCTGTCATTTTGATGCTGGAATAGCTGTAAAATTGGTGTAACAGCAATGAATCAGACCTTAACTTTCACCTTCTTCTGAGCCTTCAGTGTCATCTACACACCAATGTGGACCTGCTTATCAATGGAGCCTCCACCTGGGGGTTAATCCCAGTACAGATGCCCTAGTGCCTAAGAAATTCTATAAAGAGTCAGCGGTGTTACATGACAGAGTATCGCAATATGTTTAGTGGTTGTTAAATGGTTGTGTATCCTGTAGCACAGTGTAATTAAATCCAGTTATTTTTATCTTTACATGATTGTAGGTTCAACAAAGCATCTAGTCATGAATGTGGTGTGTGTGTGGGGGGGTGCTTTGGGTAGTTGTTACATGGACATACATACCAGAGACCAGGTAATCATATGGGAGATTGCTGTTATTGTTATCTGATCGGATACACTGTACAGCACCCAATTAAATGGAGGGGAGGGGGTTGTTGCTGTTTAGTTTCTAACACTAATACTAGGGTGTGCCCCCTCTGAGGTGGGATGGAGCAACCCTGGGACACGTGTCAATTTCTCCTTCTATCAGGCTTCCACCTTCCTCGTGACAGGCTTTCTGGAGCTGTAAGCCAATCACCACTGGATCTCCATCCCTTTCTGTATCTTCTGTCTCATTGCCCTTTCAGGCAACTTCATGATCCTATTGATCAGTAAGAAGACCCAAAGTCTTCATAAGCCTGTGTATTGTTTCCTTTCCATGCTGGCTTTCACAGACCTCTGTGGCTCAGCACACTCTTGCTAGCATGCCGGGCAACATTTGGTTTAATATTAGAAGAACTTTATTTTATGTATTTTATCCATATCCTGTCAGTGATGGAATCCTGGGTGCTTCTCGCAATGGTCTTCAATTGTTTCATTGCTGTCTCCAACCCACTGAAATATTTGTCCATTGACCAAGTCAACCACCATAAAAATAGGGCTGACAATTGTTTCAAGAGCTGTGATTTCATTTTCCTAATCGCCTTTCTGCTCAAGTGGTTAACCTACTGTGGGAGCAATGTGCTCTCCCATTCAGTCTGCTTCCACCCTGATATCATGACATTGGCCTGTGCAGATATGGTTTAATTGTCATTCTTTCAACAGTGGGTGTGGATTTCATATTTATCACGCTATCTTGTGTTCTGATCATTAAGGCTGCTGTAAGCCTAACAACCAAGGAAAAGTGTCTCAAGGCTATGAAAAATTATGCCTCTCACATTTGTGCCATCCTAATATTCTTCATTCCAATGATTGGCTTGTCTGTTACCCATCACTTTGGTAACAATTTCCCCCTTCTGGTTAACATTGTGGTGGCCAATATCTACCTCATTGTGCCCCCTGTTTAAAATCATATCATATAGAATATGAAATCCAAACAGAGCTACAGAGCCATGCTCAGAACACTTGATGGAAGAACAATCCAACCTGATGGACTTTCCCCATCAGATTTCCTGGAAAATTCAGGTGAATTGTTTCATAATTGTCAAAGAGGGCCCTATGGCTGATCAGATGAAGAAAATGCCAGTTCTACTCGGAAGTTGTATCGCATCTCAATGTTGTATTCTTCCATTTTTTTTCCCCAGAAGCATTTCCATTCCTCTGCTAACATCATAACATCTAAGGCCCTGATCATCCGGATCTGTAAGAATTGTGGGATCCACCTATGATGATGAAATTGCAGGATTTGGGTCCAAATTAATTATTTTAAAAAGTGAGGTGGTGCGTAGGAAAAGGGAGCTGATTAATGCATATCCTGAAAAAGCTAGTAACCTAATAAACCTTCATCAGCCTCTCTTGCTTAATGTCCTCTTCCTGCCTCAGAGGATTCAACTGGTGACCCTCTGAGGGCCTGGTTTTTAAAGGGTGGGAGCTAAGCACTTTTTGAAAATCAGCCCCCTTTAAGATGTCTCAAGTTAGGCAGACAAAAAACACTGGGCATCTTCAAAAAGTTCCTCCCATGCCCTTCATTGTGTCTGGAAAGCACCGCGCACCTCAGTGCTTTTTGCATCTGTTGTTGCTTCCGATGCGCCTCACTGGTTCTATAGGCTGTTGTGCATTGAATATAACCAATATGTGTTTTATTATAAAAACAACAAGAGTCCTGTGGCACCTTAAAGACTAACACATTTCTTCGGGCAGAAGCCTTTGTGGACTCCAACCCACAGTTGTCTGGAGAATCAAATTCCTTGGCCTTTGGTGCTGTATCGAGAGTTCCTGGGGAGTTGCCAGCCTTCTATCTCCTGTTCCAGTGGGGAAGGTAGGATGTGTGAGTGAGGAATTAATTCCTTCCCTGCTGGATGGTGCAGCTGTTTCTGCAATGCAGTTCCAAATGGAGCAGGAGATAGAGATGCCAGACCACATTCTCAGTTGTAGCCATGTGCATTAGTCAGAGCAGAGATTCAGGAATCTGGACAAAGAAGGGTTAATAGAAATGTCTTGCTGGCCTTAGTCTTTAGCAATCGTTTCTGTTTTGAAGTCTTCTGAGACACCTCAGTGACAATGAAGTGACCCCTGTGGGCTTTCCAGATGGCTAATATATACGCCCTGATTCTCCAGTCAGAGGTGGCGCACGTAGGCAAGCAGGAGTTGTGTGTGGCTTTCCTGGGATGGTGAAGAAATCCTCACGGCATGTTTCATTCTGGTGAGTCAAAGACTCAGAATGACTCGGGTCCCGTAATTTGATGGGCAGAGTCACTGTTTGCAAGAGAATTTGCTTCTGTTTCTTGTGGTGATCATCTGGCCGCATGCCTCAAACCTTGCTAGTCAGAAGTGTGGCCACTGCGGTGCTTGCCTGTGATTTCCCCTTGGTGACAGAGATTGCCGTGCCTTCTCGTTCAAAGACTCAAGTTAAAAAAATAAATCGATCATCCCCGAGGCTTTGAAACAGCAAAAATATTGAATTTCTGTTATGGTTATTCCTTAAGCGCACTGGATATTTTAAATGTGACCAGGACCCACATTCTATAAATCCAACCCTTTTATCCTGTCTTAATTTGGTTTCTAAAATCACAAGGCACGATTGAAAATCTTGCCTTGAATGTAGATGGTCCAAAAAACTAGAGAGGACTCACAGCTCGGGAAAGATCCCATGCTCATTTCCCTATCAGTCACCTGTCTTGTAATGTTTAAAAAGGGTTGGGGCACTTACCCAAAGGGCCTCACAATGTCATTCTTTGCTACTCACATTTAAAAATTATTAGAAGGCAAAATGGGTTCTGTTAATTATTAGTAGTTATTCAGTTGACTTGTCACTTTTATCTACACATTAATGCCAGTGGGTTATTGCAATGTTCAGCAGTAAGATATTTAGACAACTCTATATTATGTTCCAATTTATAAAAGGTGGCTAAATGATTAATAGTTGTTCTTACCCTATGACACACATCCATAGTGTGTCTTATAGGTCATTAGAAGCATATCAGTAGAAGGTATCATGAAAGGCTATCTATTCCAACCCCCTGCTCAAAGTAGGATAAATCCCAACTCAATCATCCCAGCCAGGGCTTTCTCAAACTGGGCCTTAAAAACCTCTAAGGATGGAGATTACACCAGCACCCCTGGTAACTCATTCCAATGTTTCATCATACTCCCAGTGAAAAAGTTTCTTCTAATACCTAACCTAGATCTCCCCCACTCCATCTTGAGACCATTGATCCTTAATCTGCCATCACTCACCCCTGAAAGAATAGCCAAACCCTATCCTCTCTCTGGAACCCTCCTTCAGATAGTTAAAGACTGCTATCTACATAATCTCCTACCCCATTTTTTTCTGCTGCAGGCTAAACAATCCTAGTTCTCTCATCCCATCTTCATAAGTCATGTGTCCCAGGTCCCTAAACTTTTTTCCTGTCCTCCACTGGTCTCTTTCCAATTTACCCCCATCTTTTCTATGGTGGGGGACCCAGAATTGGAGACAGTATTCCAACTAAGGCCTCACCAGCACTGATTAGAATAGAGGGAAATAATCACACCCCTTGAGGGAAGTGATTATTTTGGGATAATGAACAGAATAGGGAATCATTGGCTGAGCCTTCCCTTGTTATCCACACCCAGCTTCTGGCAAAAAAGAGGCTACAGGCACTTCAAAGAATGATTTTACATCCCTATCCATCCTGGCTAATAGCTATGGATTGATATGTCCTTCATGAACTCACCTAGTTCTTTTTTTAAGCAAATTATAATTTTGGCTTTCCTAACATCTCCTGGCAATAAATTCCACAAGTTGACTGCATATTGTATGAAGATTCAGTGGGTCACCCCTTGTCCTTATTTTGTGTGAAGGAGTAAATAACACTTCCCTATTCTCTTCCCCACACCACTCATGACTTTATAGATTTCTATCACATTCTCCCTTTTAGCTGCCACTTTTCAAAGCTGAAAAATCTAAAATGTTTAATCTCTTCTCATATGGAAACTGTTCCAAACCACTAATCATTTTCTTGCCCTTTTATGTGACTTTTCCAATTTTATTTCTAGCTAGCTAGCTAGTTAGCTATCTATCAAATCAGGTAACGAGAACTCCATGCACTATAAAAGATGTGGGAATACCATGGATTATATACAGTGGGATTATGTTATTTCCTATTTTAGTATCTATCCGCTTTCTATCTTTTCAGAGAACTTCTCACAATGAAGCTAAGATCTCTTTCTGGATTGCTAACAGTTAATTTAGACCCCATTCAAGGTATGGATGTACCATGAATTTATACAGTGGCATTATGATATTTTCGGTCTTATTATCTTTCCCTTTCCTAATGATTCTGAACATTCTGTTACCTTTTCTAACTGCTGCAGCACACTGAGTGAATGTTTTCAGGGAACTATCTACAATGACTTTAAGATCTGTTGTTTGAGCAGTTACAGCTAATTGCAACCCAATCATTGTATCTGTAGCTGGGATTAGGCTTTCCAATATGCATTACTTTGCATTTAACAACATTCAGTTTCCTCTGCCTTTTGTTGTCCATTGACCCCATTTTGTGAAATCCCTTTGTAAGACTGCATAGTCTGCTGTCGATTTAATTATCTTGGGTATTTTTTTTTCTGTCTGAAAATTTGGCCACCTTGCTTTTTACCCCTTTTTCCATATCATTAATGAGTCTGTTGAACAAGACTGATTTCAGTACACATCTCTGGGGACCCCACTATTAATCTCACTCCATTCTGAAAACTGGCCATTTATTTCTACCCTTTGTTTTCTGCTGGAGAGTGACCTTCTCTAAGGCTTTGTGAAAGTCAAACCACACTCTCTCCACTTACTAACCCTTCATCAGATCTTTATTGACAACCTCAAAGAATTCTAGTGGATTGCTGAAATGATTTTCTTTACAAAACCTTACAATTTCAACCATTTTAGGTGCTGCTGAAATTCAGGTTACTGGCCTGTCATTGCTGGGATCGCCTCTGGAGCCTTCTTTAAAAATTGGCATCACATTAGCTATCTCCAGTCACCTGGTACAGAAGCTGATTTAAAAGATAGGTTACATTCCACAGTTAGTAGTTCTGCAATTTCACATTTGAGTTCCTTCAGAACTCTTGTGCAGATACTCTCAGCTCCTGGTGACTTATTATTGTGTAATTTATCAGTTTGTTCTGGAACATCTTCTAATGACACCTCAGTCTGGGACATTTCCTCAGACTGGTCACCTAAAATGAACAACCTAGCCTTGGGAATCTCCCCCCACATCCTCTACAGGGACACATTGCAGCCCACACAGCTTGCTGACACTCAAACCTTTGTGTCTAATGAGTAAATTTAATCATTCCCCTCCCTTCTATATAGGAAAGCACCATATAGAGGAAACTGGGTTATAATTAAGAGTCATAAAAACATTACAGCAAATCCCCACTTCCTTATACATATGCAAGGCATAAAACTAACTTTGACCTTCAGCTAGCTAGTATTCCTCATGATCTTCAAATGCCCAAAGCAGATGTAATATCACTAGAAATGCTTCATTCAATACTGTCTCTCTGTTCCTTGCAGTGGGGGGAGGAGATACAGAGTAGCAGAACTGGATTTCAGGCAAAACACAATGTCCTCTTCAAACAACACTGAATTCAGACCTTCCGTCTTCATCTTGGTCAGCATGCCCGGGCTGGAAGCTGCCCATTTCTGGACTTCATTCCCTCTGTGTTCAATGTACATTGTGGCCATCCTATGCAACTGTGCAGTGGTGCTTATTGTAAAGACGGAGCGGAGCCTGCACACCCCCATGTATTTCTTCCTCTGCATGCTGGCTGCCCTTGATTTAGTGCTGTCCACCTCCACGGTGCCCAGACTGCTCTCCCTGCTTTGGTTTGACTCAAGGGAAATCAGCTTTGGTGCCTGCCTCATCCAGCTGTTCTTCATCCACTCTACATCGGCTGTCGAGTCCTCTGTCCTGCTGGCCATGGCACTGGATCGGTACCTGGCCATATGCCACCCTCTCAGGCACCCGGCCATCCTCACCAACCCACTGACAGCCAAGATAGGTCTGGCAGCTTTGACTCGTGGAGTGCTCTTCTTCCTCCCTTTACCCTTGCTTCTTCTTCGCCTGCCATTCTGCGGGTCCAACTCCCTGTCGCATTCCTATTGTCTGCATCAGGATATCATGAACTTGGCTTGTGCCAGCACCGCACCCAATGTGATCTATGGCTTGACTGCTATCCTCTTGGTGATGGGACTGGACTCACTTCTCATTTCTTTGTCCTACTTCATGATCATCAAGGCCGTCTTACAGCTTTCATCGAGAAACGAACGACTGCAGGCTTTCGGCACCTGTGTTGCCCACCTCTGCGTGGTCTTGACCTTCTATGTGCCACTAATTGGACTGTCTGTGGTGCACAGGTTTGGGAAAGACCTCCCTCCACTGGTTCAAGTTCTCATGGCAGATTTCTACCTTCTGGTGCCACCCCTGTTGAATCCCATTGTCTACGGGGTGAGGACCAAACAGATACGCAGAAGGATCCTGAAATGGATTGTCCTTCACTGACCATTTTGGGGGGCATGATAGGTTGTTTTTCTAAAAGATATGCTCTAAGAATAATTTGGAGACATTTCTCTATACTGTGAGATACAGAAGGCCAGACTAAACGATCACAATGGTCTTTTCTGACCTTGTAATCTATGACTATATATGAATATAAAATAACAGTCAGTAAATAACCTGCATCCAACTGTCTTCTATATCCACTTGTGCTCTCTTGTCTTATACTAAGAGTGTAAGCTCTGTGGAGCAGGTGTAACCCATATGCCTAAAAAAAGGCTATCTCTTTGAGACCTACTGAGGGTGGGTTACTGTTGCTGGGCAGATTAGCTACCCACAACCAGAAACTTCTAGAAGCAGGGAGTGGTAGCATTTTTGAGCATGCTCCACAGGGTTCCCTGCTGGTGTGATTTGGTGTGGTCAGTCAGATGACATGAGAGCAGCAGTCTGTGCAGACAGCAGGCTAGAGCTGCTTTGAGAAGAGCCCATGTGCTCAGTTTTCAGGAGAGAAGCTGAGCCAGGAGTGAACAAGATGTTTTCTCCCTCTAATGGAGTCATCTGCAACAGATTTTGCAGACATGCATATGGGACTGAGGGCTGGTGGTAAAGGAGAAGGAAAAGCCTGCATGGAATTCTACAGAAGATTCCTGCAAAGGAAGAAGAGGACAGATATTTCTAGCCACTCAAGGCTCTACATTCGAACAAACACTGTAGCTGAGAGTTGGGTGAACTCCACCTGGACTTTGGGATTCTTGGGTATCTTTCCTGCGGGGGTTTCTGTAGGGATTGTTCTTGGTTAATTGTATTTTATTTTCTTAGGATAAGGTTCGTTTAGTTAGTAGTTAATAAAGTTCATTGTTATGTATGGTTTTAGTAGTATTTTAATATGGGGTAGTAACTCTGAGCAATCTTTGCTGTGAGTCCCATACAGACTGGATCCTGGGTCTCCAGCTGCTTTCTCCACAGGGATTGGTGTGTATTTCTGTGAGGCACTGGAGAAAGGCAATTGAATTAATTTTAGCCCACCCGAAGGTTACACAGGGTCTCACTTTTTGTGCTTTGTTGGTAGAATGATTAACACAATGGAGTCATGGTCCATGATTGGGGCTCCTAGATGGTGCCACAACACAAATAATAAATAATGAACCTAATCTCAGAGCAAACACTCATTCAAAACATGACCAGGCCAGCCAAAACCATGATAATGGGAACCAACATCAGATACTGGTTAGGGAGGCAGCCCTATGGTAGATCTGGATGGCTCAAAGAACTGATAAATAACTATATCTTCCCCTTTCTAGGTTCTGTATCCATTCCTGATTAATGGCTGAAGGAGGTGAATATTGACAAAAGTATTTGCTCAGATTAATGAGAATCTAAAAATGAACTCTCCATGTTTTGGCTCTCTGGCTTTCACACTGCAAGCTTATTTTACCAGATAAGTTATATAGTAGGAATATGTACAGAAAGAGTGAATTTCAATCAAATATGACTGAATATTCATAAGTACAATTTGATAGGAGGAAAAATTCATATCAGGAACCTAACTGAGAATTATGTTTTTGCAGTAAGGGACCAGGAATATGTAATGTGACAGTTATGTTCCTTCACAGCAGCTCGGATTTATAGTCTCTGACACTCTGAACAAATGGCCCACGAGTAGGCTACAACCCAAAAAAATATTTTCAGGAAGGCTATGGCAAATAATTTTAAATAATGACCACATTTAAAAATATTAAAATCTCTCAACAGATAAATAGGAAGAGGGCACGAATGTTAAATGTGTTGAAGTCTCAAATGTCTCATCCCCTCACTGCACTTTCACAGAAAACTGCATCACGTTTAAGACCTTCCACTTGATCTTCAAGTCTCTTATGAGTCAGTTCCAGACTGCAAAAATAGGGAAATCGCAAGTAGGAGTAGAGCTGGGGATTTTACCTTTGAATTTGGCACTGGTGCAACCATTGCAGGCAACCAGTATCTAGTCTGGTTGATCACAGATCAAAAATATCTTGATACATCAGATAGAACTCAGAAAAGAGCCACAGGAATGACTGATGAAGGAATGACTGATGAATTGGAAAGTCTGTGTGAGAGTGTTAGACTCAAAGAGCTCTATCTACTCAACAAAAAGAAGGTGAAAGGATAACTTGATCATAGTCTCTAAGTATAAGAACATAAGAACATAAGAACATAAGAAAGGCCGTACTGGGTCAGACCAGAGGTCCATCTAGCCCAGTATCTGTCTACCGACAGTGGCCAGTGCCCAGGTGCCCCAGAGGGAGTGAACCTAACAGGCAATGATCAAGTGATCACTCTCCTGCCATCCGTCTCCATCCTCTGATAAACAGAGGCTAGGGACACCATTCTTAACCCCTTTCTGGCTAATAGCCATTTATGGACTTAGCCACCATGAACTTATCCAGTTCCCTTTTAAATATTGTTATAGTCCCAGCCTTCACAACCTCCTCAGGTAAGGAGTTCCACAAGTTGACTGTGCGTTGTGTGAAGAAGAACTTCCTTTTATTTGTTTTGAACCTGCTACCTATCAGTTTCATTTGGTGACCCCTGGTTCTTGTATTATGGGAGTATTTAAACAACTTTTCCTTGTCCACTTTTTCCACATCAGTCATAATTTTATATACTTCTATCATGTCCCCCCTCAGTCTCCTCTTTTCCAAGCTGAAGAGGCCCAGCCTTTTCAATCGTTCCTCATACGAGGCACTCTCCAAACCCCTAATCATTTTAGTTGCCCTTTTCTGAACCTTTTCTAGTGCTAGAATATCTTTTTTGAGATGAGGAGACCACATCTGTACACAGTATTCGAGATGTGGGCGTACCATGGATTTATATAAGGGCAATAATACATTTGCAGTCTTATTTTCTATCCCCTTTTTAATGATCCCTAACATCCTGTTTGCTTTTTTGACCGCCTCCGCACACTGTACGGACATCTTCAGAGAACTATCCACAATGACTCCAAGATCTTTTTCTTGACTCGTTGTAGCCAAATTAGCCCCCATCATATTATAGGTATAGTTGGGGTTATTTTTTCCAATGTGCATTACTTTACACTTATCCACATTAAATTTCATTTGCCATTTGGATGCCCAATCACTTAGTTTTGTGAGATCTTTTTGAAGTTCTTCACAATCTGCTTTGGTCTTGACTATCTTGAGTAGTTTAGTATCGTCTGCAAACTTAGCTACCTCACTATTTACCCCTTTCTCCAGATCATTTATGAATAAATTGAATAGGACTGGTCCTAGGACCGACCCTTGGGGAACACCACTAGCTACCCTTTTCCAATCTGAGAATTTACCATTTACTCCTACCCTTTGTTCCCTGTCTTTTAACCAGTTCTCAATCCATGAAAGGACCTTCCCTTTTATCCCATGACAACTTAACTTACATAACAGCCTTTGGTGAGGGACCTTGTCAAATGCTTTCTGGAAATCTAAGTACACTATGTCCACTGGATCCCCCCTGTCCACATGTTTGTTAACCCCTTCAAAGAACTCTAATAGATTAGTAAGACACGATTTCCCCTTACAGAAACCATGTTGGCTATTGCTCAACAGTTTATGTTTTTCTATGTGACTGACAATTTTATTCTTAACTATTGTTTCAACTAATTTGCCCGGTACCGACGTTAGACTTACCGGTCTGTAATTGCTGGGATCCCCTCTAGGGCCCTTTTTAAATATTGGCGTTACATTAGCCGACTTCCAGTCTTTGGGTACCGAAGCCATTTTAAGGGACAGGTTACAAATCTTAGTTAACAGTTCCGCGACTTCACATTTGAGTTCTTTCAGAACTCTTGGGTGAATGCCATCTGGTCCCGGTGACTTGTTAATGTTGAGTTTATCAATTAATTCCAAAACTTCCTCTAGTGACACTTCAATCTGTGACAGTTCCTCAGATCTGTCACCTACAAAAGCCGGCTCAGGTTTGGGAATCTCACTAACATCTTCAGCCGTAAAAACCGAAGCAAAGAATCCATTTAGTTTCTCTGCAATGACTCTATCATCTTTAAGCGCTCCTTTTGTATTATCATCATCAAGGGGCCCGACTGGTTGTTTGGCAGGCTTCCTGCTTCTGATATACTTAAAAAACAATTTGTTATTACCTTTGGAGTTTTTGGCTAGCCGTTCTTCAAACTCCTCTTTGGCTCTTCTTATTACACTCTTGCACTTAAGCTGGCACTGTTTGTGCACCTTTCTGTTTGCCTCACTAGGATTTGACTTCCACTTTTTAAAGGAAGTCTTTTTACCTCTCAGTGCTTCTTTTACATGGTTGGTGAGCCATGGTGGCTCTTTTTTGGTTTTTTTACAGTGTTTCTTAATTTGGGGTATACAGTGAAGTTGGGCCTCTATTATGGTGTCTTTAAAAAGCGCCCATGCAGTTTTCAGAGATTTCACTTTAGTCACTCTACCTTTTAGCTTTTGTTTAACTATCCCCCTCATTTTTGTATAGTTCCCCCTTTTGAACTTAAATGCCACAGTGTTGGGCTGTTGAGGTGTTCTTTCCCCCACAGCGATGGTGAATGCTATTGTATTATGGTCACTAGTTCCAAGCGGTCCTGCTACAGTTACCTCTCGGACCAGCTCCTGCGCTCCACTCAGGATTAAATCTAGAGTTGCCTCTCCCCTTGTGGGTTCCCATACCAGCTGCTCCATGAAGCAGTCATTCAAAGTATCGAGAAATTTTATCTCTGCAATATGTCCTGAAGTGAAATGTTCCCAGTCAATATGGGGATAGTTGAAATCCCCCACCATTATTGGGTTTTTAAATTTGATAACCTGCCTAATTTCCCTTAGCATTTCATCATCGCTCTTACTATCCTGGTCAGGTGGCCGATAGTAGATCCCTAATGTTATATTGTCATGGAAGCATGAGATTTCTATCCATAGCGATTCTATGGAACAAGTGGATTCGCTTATGATTTTTACTTCATTTGAATCTACATTTTCTTTCACGTATAGTGCCACTCCTCCTCCCGTACGACCTGTTCTGTCCTTCCGATATATTTTGTACCCCGGAATGATTGTGTCCCACTGATTGCTCTCTGTCCACCAGGTTTCTGTGATGCCTATTATATCAATATTCTCCTTTACCACTAGGCACTCTAGTTCACCCATTTTATTATGTAGACTTCTAGCATTTGTGTATAAGCACTTTAAAAACTTGTCCCTGTTTATTTGTCTGCCCTTTTTTAATGTGCCAGATTCTTGGTCATGTGGCTGTTTATCATCGGATCCGGCCCCCTCACCATCCTTTTCTGTCCTCTGTTCCTGACTATAACTATAACTATAACCTGGAGATTCCCTCTCGTCAGACTCTCCCTTAAGAGAAGTCTGTGTCCGATCCAGCTGCTCCTCTGCAGCAGTCGGCTTTCCCCCATCCTCTAGTTTAAAAACTGCTCTACAACCTTTTTAATGTTTAGCGCCAGCAGTCTGGTTCCCTTTTGGTTTAGGTGGAGCCCATCCCTCCTGTATAGGCTCCCCCCATCCCAAAAGTTTCCCCAGTTCCTAATGAACGTAAACCCCTCCTCTCTACACCATCGTCTCATCCACGCATTGAGACTCTGAATCTCTGCCTGCCTACCTGGCCCTGCGCGTGGAACTGGGAGCATTTCTGAGAATGCCACCATAGAGGTCCTGGATCTCAATCTCTTTCCTAGTAGCCTAAATTTTGCTTCCAGGACATCTCTCCTACCCTTCCCTAAGTCATTGGTACCTACATGTACCACGACCACCGGCTCCTCCCCAGCACTACACATAAGTCTGTCTAGATGCCTCGAGAGGTCCGCAACCTTCGCACCAGGCAGGCAAGTCACCATACGGTTCTCCCGGTCATCACAAACCCAGCTATCTATGTTTCTAATGATCGAATCTCCCATTACTAACACCTGCCTGGTGTTAGTAATCTACACGGGGAACAAATATTTAATAATGCGCTCTTCAGTCTAGCAGAGAAAGGTGCAAAACAATTTGTTAGACTCCTTGGCTATGTCTACATTTGTTAATTTAAGTCGACTTTAACTAAGTCGACTTAGTTAAGTTGATTTAGTGTGTCTACACTTAAAATTAAAGTCGACTTAAAGGGGAACTTACAAAGTCAACCTAGAGCGTCCACACTGGATGTTCTAGGTTGACTTTGTGGGGCTAGGGGGACCTTGGGCAGGTTCACGGTGGCAGCGGGGGCACCCCTTGTGTGCAATGGGGCAAAGGGGGACAGGAACCCTGGGAGGGCATGTGGGCAGGGTATGATGCTGTCTGGATTTAGGGAAGCATTTATTATATTATTTTCTATGGATATCTCATAAATGCTATAATCCATAGGAACTATGTCATGTTTGGTATCAATAGAAAGGTAGTCATTTGCTGGGAATGATTATATAGTTTATGTCTAGGAATTCTATTTCTATTTCAATTAGAAGTTAGGAATTTGATGTTATATCTATGCTTTAACTTGTGTCATTCTGGAGGAATGTCTTAGACAGGAGGGTATGAACAACCATCGTCTCCTTAATGGCTCATCAGGTTTCTCCCTTTGGCCCATTGTAGGTGAGAGCTTCCTTAACATTAACATTCCTTAACATGCTTCCCTAAATCCAGACAGTGTCACACCATGCCCACATGCCCTGCCCTTGGGGGGGCATGCCAGGCTCCCCCTATGCCCCCTCCCCGGCAGGGAGGGCATTGGTGTAGTCCTGGGGTAGTCCTAAATCGACTTAGGGCTACCCCAGGGCTACACTGGCTTAATTAGACTTTAAAAATTCGAATTAATCCTTAGGTCGAATAGAAAGGTGGTTTAATAAAGTCGACTTAATTTTCATTAAGTCGACTTTATTTTGCTTAAGTCGACTTAAGGAACCTGCTTAAGTCGACTTAAGCAAAGTGTAGTGTAGATGCAGGGCACATTAAGTCGACTTAAGCCAAGCTTAAGTCGACTTAATTTATCAGTGTAGACTCAGCCTAAGTTATCCTAGTGGTCTGAAGTCTATGTGTACCTTGGGTGCTAGCAAAGTGTCTGCTGATCAACTCGGCACAGGTAATCTGAGGTAGCACACACGATCAAAGAAACCTATATAACCACGGATCTTTGTAAAAACAAACGTGCCAGTCTAGGCTGTATTGCAACCTAGCACAATGGTAAGCAACCTGTATTCACAGTTACAAGAACAGCATTCGTGCTCTCAATGCAATGGAAGAGCTCAAATAATGGCAGGACTTTCCGTCAGCTCCACAGCTTAACAAAAACTTATCTCCTGGACTGCTACATTTATAGACTGCTCAGACCATCTTCTCAGCTCCTTTGGCATCAAAACCTATTTCCTTTGGTGTCCAAAATTACTCTGATTGGTCAACGCATCTCTGTCATAATGTTATCAATTACCTCAATTGGTGCACACACTACGAAACATCTCCATCCATCAATGTGTCATGGTTTGGCTGAAACATCCCTTCTTATCTCTTTGGCACTAGGCCAACCCCACATCATCTACCTTTCAGATACTTTTCCACTCTTATGAGTGTTAGCTTACATCTTGCCAGGTTCGGTGAAGTCAGATTTCTACAACCTGCCTCCCGCCAACTTGACCATTTTTGCAGTTCAGGCCTACTGTTTTGGGTTGTTTCAGTAGGTCTTGGAACACACTCTGGCCATTTCTACTAATCCTTTTATTCTAATTTTTTACTTTCTTCTATAATTATAAGATCTAAGAATGAACTTGAAAAAGTCTACTGACACTGCGGTTGTCCCCAGTTTACTTGGGTTTGGGTTTTTTTGTTTGTTTGTTTGTTTGTTTTTTCTCTTTCTTTCTTTTTTGGATCCATTTGTATATATTTCACAAAATGGACTGCGCTTTTCATCCGTATACTAATCTACTTCATTTTTAATCCTACTGTTTCTTATTTAACTTTAAGATTATGAAATACTTCTAAATTCCATAATTTGGACATGCACATTTCCATCCATCTCCTAAGGGTTTTTTCTCTTCTTGCTGCCCTCAGCAGGCCTGTTCCTAACAGATTATCATCAGCAGAAAGAGCAGGCCTTTGGGAGGATCATTTATCATCCTAGTAAATAGGTTCGGGCTGATAAAGCTTCCCTGTGGTGCACCATTTATAACATTTCATCTAGTCAAGGTAACTTTCCTGGATGCAGACAGAACCCCCATCTGCTCTCAGTGTCCTGTCTTTGGATACCCCTCTCAGCCCCTCTACAACTGGACTTCAGTCATCTTCACTCCGGACTCACCTCTCTGTGCAGCCTATTATGTTAGTTGGCTCTGAACATCTCACTCACCGACAGGTACCTTTTCTAAATATTTTTGCTCAGGCTAAGACCAACATATTCTTTGTCCCCCAGTGCTCCATCAAAAGCTGCTGGGTGGGGGCTTTGCCAGGCTTCTACTACCTGTTCCAAGAGGGGAAATATGAAGAGTGAGTGAAAAATTAACTCTTTCCTTGTTGGATGGTACAGATGTTTTAGCAATGCAGTCCAAATAGACCAGAATATATAAGTGATAGACCAAATGCTCATTTGTGGTAATTTGTATTAGTCAAAGCACTGATTTAGGAGCCAGGACATAGAAGGGTTAATACTAATGTCTCACTGTGATTAATGGTTAGCAACCGTTTCTGTGTAGAAGTCTTCTGAGACACCCCAGTGACAATGAAGTGACCCCTGTGGGCTTTCTAGATGGCTAATATATGCTGCTCTGCTTGTCCAGTCAGAGGTGCTATACACAGGCAAGGTAGGAGGTGTGCGTGGCTTTCTTGGGATGGTGAAGAAATCCTCATATCACGTTTCATTCTGGTGAGTCAGAGGCTCAGAATGACCCGGGCCCCGTAATTTTATGGGCAGAGTCACTGTTTCCAAGATAATTTGGTTCTGTTTCTTGTGGTGATCATCCAGTTGCATGTATCAACCCTCACGTGGCAGAAGCATGGCCACTGTGGCACTTGCGTGTGGTCTTCCCTTGGTGATGTTGATTGCCGGGCCTTTTGGTTCAAAGACTCAACTTAGAAACATAAATTGATCATCCCCGAGACTTTAAAAGATAGTGACCACTATTGAAACTCTGTTTTTGTTATTCCTTAATAGGATCTCATATTTAAACCTGTCCAGGACTCACTCTGTGAAATCCGGCTCTTTTAACCTGTCTCAGTTTGGAATCCAAAATAATAAGCCACAATTCAAAATATGGCTGTGCATGTTCATGGTCCATAAACTGGAGAGGAATCACAGCTGGGCAAAGATCACCTGGTCAATTCTCTACCAGTCACCCTGGCTTGTAATGTTTAAAAAGGGCTGAGGTACTTGTCCAAATGACCTTACAATCATAGAATCATAGGGCTGGAAGGGACCTTATGAGGTCATCTAGTCCAACCCCCTGCTAAAAGCAGGACCACTCCCACTAAATCATCCCAGCCATGGTTTTGTCTTGTGTCATTGCACTCTATTTATATTTAAAAATGAATTGAAGGCAAATTTGATTTTGTTAGTTATTAGTAGTAATTCAGTTGCCTAATTCCTTTTAGCTACACATTAATGCCTGTGGGTTATTGAAATGTTGAACAGTAAGATATTTAGAGAACTCTATATTATGGTCCAATTTATAAAAGGTGGCTAAATGATTAATAGTTGTTCTTAACTGATTACACACACCCGTAGTGTGTCTTATAGATCATTATAAGCATATCAGTAGCAGGTATCATGAAAGGCTATTTATTCCAACCCCCTGCTCAAAGTAGGATAAATCCCAACTAAATCATCCCAACCAAGGCTTTCTCAAACTGAAACTTAAAAACTTCTAAGGATGGAGATTTCAGCAGCTCCCCAGCTTCATCACAGTCCCAATGAAAATGTTTCTCCTAATATACAACCTAGAGCTCCCCACTCTTACTTGAGATCATGGGTCCTTGTTCTGTCATTGGCCACCATTGAAAGAATAACTCTATAGTCTATCCTAACTCTATCCTCTCTGAATCCACCCCAGACCTTCAGGTACCTAAAGGTGTCACCCCACACCTTATTTTTCCCTGCTGCAGAATAAACAAGCGTAGTTCTCTTAGCCTCTCCTCACAAGTTGTGTGCCCCAGGTCTCTCAACATTTTTGTTGACCTCAACTGTGCTATTTCCAGCATGACCAAATCCATTCTGTAATGAGGGGACCCAAAATTGGAGACAGTACTCAAATAAGGCCTCACAATTGCTGAATAGAATGGAGGGGAATAATCACACTCCTTGAGGGAAGTGATTATTCTGTGGGAATGTACAGAATAGGGTATCATCTGTTGATCCATCCCTTATTATCCACTTCCAGCTTCTGGAAAACAGAGGCTAGGAAACCTTCAGAGAATTGTTTTGCAGCCTTGTCCATCCGGGCTCATAACTACGAGTGGACATATCCTTCCTGAATTTACCTAGTTCTTTTTTGAAACCAGTTATAATTTTGGCCTTCTCAATTGCTCCGGGCAACGAATCTCACAAGTTGACTGTGTACCGTATGACGATTCAGTGGTCTTTATTTTGTGTAAAGAAGTAAATAACACTTCCCCATTCACTTCCCCACTTCACTCATAATTTTATAGGTTCCAGGGGTATAGCCACGTTAGACTGTATATAGCAGAAACAATGAAAGTCCTATGGCACCTTAAAGACTAACAAATTTCTTCAGGCCTAAGCTTTCATGGACTGCAACCTACTTAGTCAGATTCATGAAGTGGAAACTACAGTTAGGAGGTATATATACATCTGCAAGAGAAAAAAAAATACAGTGGAGAGGGCAAGTGTTAAGTCAATTCAGTTAGGGTAGACAGGCCCATTCACAACAGTTGATTAGAAGGTGAGAATGTGTGAAGAGGGACAATTACTTTTTGTGTTGTGATAACCATTCTAAGTCCCTATTCAGACACAGTCTGCTGGTATCAAGTTTCTATATGAGTTCCAGCTGTGCAGTTTCACACTGAAGTCTGTTTTTGAAATTCTTTTTTTTTGAAGTATGGCAACTTTGAAGTCTGCTACAGAGTGTCCATAATTTTATAGATTGCTATCATATTCTCCCTTTAGCACTATTCCAAGCTGAAAAGGCTACGTCGTTCTAAAATCTCCTCATATGGAGGCTGTTCCCTTTTGTGTAATTTTTCCCATTTTATTTTATTTTATTTTTTAAATCAGACAACCAAAAATGCTTGCAGTGTTCAAGAGGTGGGGGTACCATGGACTATATATAATGGCAGTATGATATTTCCTGTCCTATTATCTATCAATTTCCTATTTTGTCAGAGAACTGTCCACAGTGACTCTAAAAGCTCTTCCTGCAGTGCTAAGAGTTAATTTAGATCCCATTCAAGCTGTGGGTGTACCATGAATTTATATAGTGGCATTATGATATTTTCGGTCTTATTATCTTTCCCATTCCTATTGATTCCCAACATTCTGTTACCTTTTCTGACTGCCACAGCACATTGAGTGTATGTTTTCAGGGAACTATCTACAGTGACTTTAAGATCTGTTGCATGAGCAGTAAGATCTAATTACAATGCCATTATTGTATTATAACCGGGATTATGTTTTTCAATATACATTACTTTGCATTTATCAACACTCAGTTTCCTCTGCCCTTTTATTTCCCAGTGACTCCATTTTGTGAAATCCCTTTGTAACTCTTCACAGTCTGCTATGGATTTAATTATCTTGGGTATTTTTTTTCCCCATCTGAAAACTTGACCATCTTGCTCTTTACCCTTTTTTCCCCATACCATTAATGAATTTGTTGAACAGCACTGGTTTCAGAACAGATCCCTGGGGACCCAAGTATTAACCTTCCTCCATTCTGAAAACTGGCCATTTATTTCTACCCTTTGCTTTCTGCCCTTCAGACAGTTACTGCACCAGGAGAAGGCCTACCCTCTTATCTCATGACAGCTTACTTTGCTGAAGAGGCTTTGGTGAGTGACCTTGTCTAAGGTTTTGTGAGGATCGGTGCACATTTTATCTGCAGAATCACCCTTGTGCACGTTTGATGACCACATCAACAAATTTTAGTAGACTGATGATTTTCCTTTACAAAAATGTATAATTTCAACCAGTTTACCTGGTACTGAAATTAGGTTTATTGGCCTGTACTTGAGGGGATCAGCTTTGGAGCCCTCTTTAAAAACTGACATCACATTAGCTTTCCCCACTTACCTGGTACAGAACCCTCTTTTAAATGATGGGTTACATTCCACAGTTAGTAGTTCTGCAATTTCACATTTGAGTTCCTTCCTAGCTCACACAACTTGGTGAAATTCAGAACTATGTCTCTAATAGTGCCAGAAGAGTAAATTTAATCCCTTACACCCACCACAAGATAGGAATGAAACACAAAGGGGAAACAGAGGTATAAGTAGGAGTCATAAAACATTACAGCAAACCCCCACTTCAAAATCCCTGTAAAAGACATAATATTAAAATTGTCCTTCAGACATCCAGTACTCCTAATGATCTTCAGATGCCCAAAGAAGGTTCACTATCACTAGACATTCTTTACTTCAATACTGTCTCTCTTTTCCTTGCAGTGGGGGGAGGAGATATGGAGTAGTGGAACTGGATTTCAGGCAGCACACCATGCCCTCTCCAAACAACACTGAATTCAGACCTTCCGTCTTCATCTTGGCCAGCATTCCCGGGCTGGAAGCTGCCCATTACTGGACTGCATTCCCTCTGTGCTCCATGTACATTGTGGCCATCCTATTCAATTGCGCAGTGGTGTTTATTGTAAAGACGGAGCTGAGCCTTCATGCCCCCATGTATTTCTTCCTCTGCATGCTGGCTGCCCTTGACTTAGTGCTGTCTACATCCACTGTGCCCAGACTGCTCTCCCTGCTTTGGTTTGACTCAAGGGAAATCAGCTTTGGTGCCTGCCTCATCCAGCTGTTCTTCATCCACTCTACATCGGCTGTCGAGTCCTCTGTCCTGCTGGCGATGGCCTGGGATCGATACCTGGCCATATGCCACCCTCTCAGGCACCCGGCCATCCTCACCAACCCACTGACAGCCAAGATAGGTCTGGCAGCTTTGACTCGTGGACTGCTCTTCTCCCTCCCTTTACCCTTGCTTCTTCTTCGCCTACCATTCTGCGGGTCCAACTCCCTGTCCCATTTCTATTGTCTGCATCAGGATATCATGAACTTGGCTTGTGCCAGCACCACACCCAATGTGATCTATGGCTTGACTGCTATCCTGTTGATGATGGGACTGGACTCACTTCTCATTTCTTTGTCCTACTTCATGATCATCAAGGCCGTCCTGCAGCTTTCATCAAGGAAGGAACAGCTGCAGGCTTTCAGCACCTGCATTGCCCACCTCTGCGTGGTCTTGTCCTTCTATGTTCCAATGATTGGATTGTCTGTAGTGCACAGGTTTGGGAAAGACCTCTCTCCACTGGTTCACATCCTCATGGCAGACTTCTACCTCCTGCTGCCACCCCTGCTGAATCCCATTGTCTATGGGGTGAGGACCAAACAGATACGCAGAACGATCTTGAGATGGATTCTCCGTCACTGACTATTTGGGGGGCAAGATAGGATGTTTTTCAAAACTATCAGCTCTAAGAATAATTTGTGGACAGTTCTCTATGCTTTGTGATACAGAAGGTCAGACTAAATGACCACCTTTATTCTTTCTGATGTTGGAATCTATGATTAAATATGAACATATAATGACAGAGACACTAAGGCTATGTCTACACTTGTTAATTTAATTCGACTTAGCTAAGTTGACTTAACAAAACCAACTTTAAGTCGACTTTGTTAAGTCAACTTAGCATGTCCACACTTAAATTTTAAGTTGACTTAGAGGGGACCCTACACAATTGGCCTAGAGCATCCACACTGGATGCCTAGGTCGACTTGTAGGGGCTAGGTGGACCTGGGACAGGTCCACGGTGGCAGGGGGCACCCCTTGCCAAGTGCCAGAGGGCTCAGCGTTTGCCTCATTGTACCTGGGTACAATGGGGGCTGAGCAGGACACGGACACTGGCAGGGCATAGGAGCAGGGTGGGCAGGACTCTGTCCTGCCCTGTGGGGGGGGGCACACCAGGCTCTGACTGTGTCAGCCATCCTGGCAGGGAGGGCAGTGGGGGAGCCCTGAAGCCCTTTAAGTGGACTTAAGGTCGACTTAGGGCTATTCTGCGTCTACACTGGCTAAGTCGACTTTCTAAAGTCGACTTAGCCAGTAAAGTCAACTTTATACTAGGTTTTATAAAGTCGACTTTAATTTTCCTTAAGTCGACTTAAACTGCTGCTTAAGTCGATTTAAGGAAAATCTAGTGTAGACGCAGATTAAATTAAGTTGATTTAAGCAAGCTTAAATCAACTTAATTTGTAAGTGTAGATGCACCCACAGAGCCAGATGTCTGGCAGACTTTGGACTAGGCACAGGTT
>VOCT01085454.1:0-11231 GCA_007922175.1 Pelusios castaneus
TCATACTCCTCAGAAAACAGAGGTTTCTTTTCATACGAGGCTATGACCTCCAAATCTTGTTACCTGAGTCACCATGTGTCTAATCCCAGAGCTTGTGTGCATATTTATTATGTAGCAAGTCACTGTCTAGACCAGGAAACCTCCCTGCTAGCACATTCCTAGTTCATGCAGACAAGTTACTTTAATGAGTGGCAACTCACCTTTGTGACATGAAAAGCATCAATATGCTCCTTATATTGCTCAAGGAGCCAGGGGATCTGGTCAAATATCTGACCTCGCTGTTCCTCTTTATGTAGAAGGACACCCATCATGGGACCAAGGGCTTTGATGATGGGCTGCTTGAGCTGCAGAGATAAGAGACAGAATTTAATTTCCAATGAATTCATTCAATAGCATTTAACGGGCACAACTTTTCTACCTTTAATGAGTGCAATTTCCCTTATTCCACTGTAGGAACAGCTCTGTCTCAGTATTTCCTGGTAAAGAACCAGGACTGATGGCTTTGGATTCAGAATTACATTCCACTGCATCCCCCAGCTAAAGCAGGCAGGATATTTCCCCACTTTAATAGGCATTTTAGGGCAACTCACCCCTGCTCTACCTCCACTGTGGCAGAATGGACTTATCCCATGAATGAATTTAGCCCACTGTCCTGTGTTCCTCTGCACTCTAGGGGTACGTCTACACTGCAGGCTCTGTTAAGTCGACTTAGGGAGTCCACAGCCCTGCGTCCACACTGGCAGGTGCTAGGTTGACGGAAGAGTGGCCAGGAACTCTGTGAGGGGGAGGGACTGGAGTTCAATTAGGTCGACTTAAGGGTTATTCCTCGTCTACACTGGCTTAAGTCAACTTAATAAGGTCGACTTAAGCCTTAGGTTGCCTTTAAGAGGTCGCGTTAAGTCGACTTAAGGAAGCGCTTTAGTTGACTTAATAAAAGCCCGGTGTGGATGTAGGAGTCTGTAGGTTGACTTAACTTTCCTTATGTTAACCTAATGCTCCAGGGTGGAGGTACCAGGTGCATAAAACTGGAATCCATGCACCCTGTGTACAGACAAAATTTCCATGATGTGATGATATTTTAAACTTATGGGTTTAAAATGCTTTATATGTCATCCAAAAGGACCTAATGTTAAATGCCAACATCAAACAGAGTGCCAGACACATAACATTTACCATTCCAATTTCTGTTCAAGATTGAGAAAAACAGCAATTCTCACCTCCAGCTCCTCGCAGGTCAGCCAGTTGCTGGTCACATGACGATAAAAGGGAAGAATTTTATTACAGAATTGGGGTTCGCTCATTCTGGGGAATGGACACTTTTCCCAATTCACGAAATAAGAATTTACGGCTGTTGAGAAGTTTTCTAGAACTGCATGGAAGGAGAGAAGAGAGACAATGTGAAAAAGACATGTTACTGTGGTGATAAGGAGATTTTCCTGATCAGTAAAGAAACCCAGCCCTATAGTTTACTACATTTCCATGGCAGCAACTGCTCAGTTCAGGAGCAGAGGCTGAAATCCCATACCAGTTTTGAGCTATTTCTCTTCCCTCACATCCCTTGTCTTGTTTCCCTTCTGTATCACTCCTTTTCTTTTCAATTACCATCATCTGAAACCATATTTTTCTCTCTTCCTTGTTACCTCTCAATTAGAACTGGTTGAAAGCGCAGTTTAAATTAATTTTTTAAAAAGTTGACCTTTTCCCCCAAATTTTACAAGTAAAATATCAATTACACTTACAAAAAAAAATCCAAGGCAATTCTTAGGTACTCAAAAGTACTGAATAAATTCTGATTAAACTTGTCAGTGAAATTTTTCAGGTTTATTTTTCATCAGATTTGTAACTATGTTTATGAAAAATATATTTGAAAATCAAAATATTTCAACCAGCTGTCCCTTGAGTGACTCAGGTCCTGTGCAGTTATACACATGGTTAGCCCTGAAACTGTCTCATTTCATCTTGAATTGCAGTTTCTCTGAATGATATCCCATGCCCCTAACTCCCGTTTTCTTTAGCAGGATTTGAGAGTAGTGTGGAGCACGTTGCCCTAAAATAAGATGTCGTCTACTATCTTTGCTAATTAGAATTAGGGCCTCGTCCTGTTCTCTATGAATTTGATGGCAAAATTCCCATTTACCTCAATGGCACAGGATTAGCCCTTTACTGAGCATCGCCAGGAGAGCAAAGGAAGGGGGAAGTGGAGAAGGAAGAGAAGACCGAGAGAGACAGTGAAAGGGGATGATAAAAAAGAAACTAAAATGGAGGGTGGGAAACACAGTATTTTAAATAAAGTTTAATCTGTTCCCTTCGCCTCTTCCCCCAGGCGCCTCCTAGCAGACTTCAGTATTTGTGTCAGTTTATTCGAAATAATCCCTAAGAGTCATAAAAGCCTGAACTTACAAATGCTCAGTGCCTCCTTAAAGGTAAGTGCAAGAGGAGCTGAAGGACCCAGCACCTGGTACGTTCCAGGCCAGGGAGCGCAGTGCAGGGTCTGATGGCAAATTTGGTTAGTCACTTACATCTATACTGAGCCCCCAAATATCCATTGAGATCCGACAGTAAGAGATGGCACTTACCTCCACAAACTGCTTGCCTCATCCTGCTGTCCTCGGCTAACATCAGCATGGAGCTCATTTTACCCATAGTCATTCCCACAAAAGGGATACAGGTAAGTGCTGCAGAGAAGGGTCAAAAAAGAGGGAAGACAGACTGTCAGCTAATAACTTCCTACTTACGCACTTAGAAATGTGGTTGGACTGGCTGCTCCGAGCTCTTGGGCCATTCTGTGGTGAGTAAACAGTGACGAGTGGCCTTAAAGCCATCAAAGAAAGCCAGCGGAGGATCCCCCTGAGTAGGAGACTCCTCCACCAGCACACAGCTGTGCCTTCTGCCCGTCCCACTCCCGGGGTAAGGGGAGAGCGAGTGCAGTGGGGAGGGGTGGGGAGTGAAGTGGAGAAGAGCGCCATTATGTCTGATGTTCCACTTATTCCTAGCCTTAAGGAGTGTCAGTCAGGGGCAGAAATCAGAGCTTGCGCCTAGGGCTCAATAGTTCCTGGTCTGGGAGCCAGAACTGTCCCCTGGTGCCGGCCACAGCAATTAACTGCGTGGGCCCCGAGTAGAGCTGGATTTAGCTCTCACATTGGTAAGTCATCCCCTGCCCTGACACAAATGAAGACAGCTGAGAGAAAAGAGAGGAAGTATTATACCATAGACTGATGAGAGGTTGCCCAGCGTAATGAGAGTAAACTCTTCGGGTAACTCCAGTGGTTTCAGGTGACACTGCAGCTCGTACATCACCTCGTTGAAATAGCAGCGGGCCAGAGTCACTAAGGTGTTACTAGCTGCCACTCTCAGTTCATCTGCTTCTTCCTAGAAAAGGACGAGAGTCAGACCGAGGTGACTGGAGCCGGTCACACTAGCCGGTGTCGTCATGTGAGTCAAGTCCTTAGTTCTGTGTACGAGCTGGGAATGAACCAACCCAACTTTCTGTGGGTAGATTCATTAGTCATAAATATTCACTGAGCTGTTTGGCTAAACCAGTGGTTCCCAGCGTGTGGTCTGCAGAGCCCTGCGGGTCCACGAGGCTACTACAGAGGATCCACAAAAAGAAAAATAATATCCTCACCCAGGAAATGTACCATTTCAAATAAACAATAATTTCATATCAGTGGTGAATGGTACAAATTACTGCTGAATGCTTCTATTTCTTTGTTATTATGTTACATTTCCATAAAATATGGAGTGTAAAAACCAACTAGCTACATGGGGTGGGCTGCAAAATGTTTGGAGGTTGAAAACGTGTCCACACACTCACAAAGGTTGGGAACCACTGGACTGAACAATTTTCAGCCTCTGAGTTGTTTGCAACATGTTTCGTTACACTCTTAGCTATTAGCTGCTGGTGGTGGATGATTGGTGACCAAAGTCATGTGATATTTTCCTCTGCTTTTTCCTCTGAAAAGGTAATGGAACACAGACTGCATGGCTTCAAGATATTCAGAGAGTTTTCCTGGAATAAACTGTCCCCAAAAGGGGACTGCAGTCTGACTTCCTCGGGAACAGGAAAGGGATTTTTCCACGGCTTTTCCTGCTGGCAAGCTGCATCCTAAATCCAATAGTGTTTCTTTGGGAGCTAACTCAGATTCTGGCTGTCTTGGGGCTTTATGCTGCCATTTATGACTATAGTATCAGAGTTTCTTCCACATACAATCAATAGCAATAATTGAAATCCCTAAAGGACTTCAAGAAAGAATTGATTGTTAAGAACCCAGAGGCCTGTCTCTGATATCATGTGTCTCAGGTCCTGATCCAGCAAAGCACTTAAGCACATGTAACTTTCCGCATGTGATTTGTCCCATTTTATGCTTGTGCTCATGTGCTGTGTTGAACCTGGGCTTTGGTCTGGAGGAAGGTTCTGCCAGTGTGGAAGGAATGGGCTTCTACTGTTGTTAAGACAAGAAAATGCACTTTAGATTCAGTATATTTTTTATCCAAAAAAGAGAGAGCTTTGATTAGGATCCTTTGGTTAGTATCTTGGGAGAAATAACTTACCTGAGCCTCTCTCATGTGGTGTGAGGCTAATGTAATTATTTTGTTCAGAAGATCTTTCTCTATGTCCTTGATGTCTTTCCAGAATACAGTATTCAAAATATAGTAGATATCTAGCCTCTTTTTCTAGGGACAAAACATACAAGGGAATAATTGGGGAGTGTTTTGCTTGATGACTAGACAGTGATTTGGGGAGTGTTTTGCTTGATGACTAGACACTGATTTGATTAGGAAAGTGGTAGAAGGCCAGTCACTAGGGACTTCTAAATTTAGTTTGGCCAAAACAGTGGAACGTGTGCTGCTGGGAAGGCTCCTGCATTAACAGAGAGATGGGCTGGATGATCCAATAAGTCTTTTCCATCTCTGCCTGCTCGGAGTCTATATCCATGAATGCAGGCGGCTGAAGGTGTGAGCTGAATCCTAGGGTCATAAAGCCCATTGGAATGTTCAAAGCCAATCAGATCTCTTGGCTGGCTGAGCATTCCCGCCGTTCTGCCTCGAAGGGAATGCGACTGCAATCCCAACAGACTGCTCTACTGCTGAAAAGATCCTTCCATTCATTTTTAAATGTGAGGAAGATTTTTTAATTGAAATATGTCATTGATAACTTATGAAGCATGAGCCCCATGCAATTCAAGTCAGGCAGAACTGAACTGCTTGTCTTGGCCCCCTGGTACTTTAATTTAACAGCCTTCTGTGATGGTCTTTAATAGAGAAATAGACTTTGCGGGATGCAAAGATTCATAAATAAAAAGGGGTCTGAATAAAAAGGTCCCTTAAGTGTTACAGATGAAAAATAACTCCTTATATTCATAGGAAGGTAATTCTGGGATGGTGTACTGTTATCAAAGATTTAGAGCAAGGTGTCAGCACTCTTGAATTTTATTCCTTGTTCTGTTACTGATTGCTGGGTGATGTTGAACAGATTATTTAATTCCCTGTAACACAACTCAGATGTAAATGGGGAAACTGCTTACCACTCTCCCAAGAGTACTACGAGACTTAATTCATTAATATTTGGAAAGTGCATTGAGCTTTTTGGATGAAGATGTTTAAAAAGGGCAAAGTGTTATGACAAGAGACTATGGCTTGTCCTCTAGTGCACTTTTATCATCTACAGCCCACGTACTCCATGTAAAAGAGCAGTGCCGTCTGAGTGTCCCTTTCGCTAGCATTTTGTCATAATGCTCAGTAACAATAGAGTTTTTCATTATGAGTTTTGGATGCCAGAGGGGTGAATACTGATTACACAGAAGATGGGCCAAAGCAAGTTCTATACTGAATTACCCCCATACAGTCAGGCAGAATTTGGAGTGGAAACATGGAAAACAGACGTGACTTGGTGAAACTGGCCTACCTCATCCTGTTGTAGTTTCTCCAGCAGAATAGTCCCAACAATACCCAGCTTTGTTTCAGCTATCCGGGCAATCCGCAGGGCAATTTTGCCCCTTTCGTGTTCATTGGTATAGTCCAGGAGGGACACAACCTCGTTGTAAACAGCTGAAATTAAATTAAAGGATTCTGCTGGTTATCACTGAAAGTGGGAGTTGGCGCTGGCCTCTTTAATTCAATATCCAGGAACATCTCTGTAAGAGCACAAACACTGCCAGAAGTGGACCTGGGTATCGTGTACATTTTCTTTCTTTCTCCGCATGGCCAGGTGTGTTTGCTGAACTATCCAATAGGGCAGGCTCCTAAACACACATTTTATTAAACTCCATATCAATGTAGAAGCTTAACTTTAGTCTCCCAGATTTCAAAAAAAGGCCTTAGTCTTATTTTATGGTAGTTCAAATACTGGCAGAGAAGACTCATGGAACAGGGGAGCATCCAGTTGCCTGCAGGGGTCATAAAGTATTTTTCTCCCCAATACACAACTGGTTAGATGTCCTACAGGTGGAAGGGGGATTTCCCTCAACCTTTATCTGAAGTATCAGGGATTAACCAGGAGGGGGAGCACCCGATGGGGTGGATCAGTGCTTCAAGACAGTTCAGAGTATTTGGTTCCTTAGGGGCCTGGCTGCTGAGTCTTGCTCACATGCTCAGGCTCCAACTGACCTGCAGAGTTGGGGGTAGGAAAGAATTTTCCCTAGGTCAGATTGGCAGGAACCTTTGGGAGTGGGAGTTTGTCTTCCTCTGCAATATGGAACACTGATTGCCTGCTAGGATCACCTGGGCTTATCTGATCTAATCAATTCCCTCCCATTGCAGGAGCCTCAGGCTTTGGTAGCACTCCAGTCTCTTCTGTTCTCTGCCTGTGGTGCACAATAATTTAGTCTCCTAAAGACTGAAGTGTTTTGGTCCAAGACAAATTATTGGCGTCACCATAGAGCTGCTAAGTGAAATTTAATGGAATGTGAAATACAGGAGGTCAGACGAGATGATCTAATGGTCCCCTCTGGTCTCTAAGGAATTCTCCAGGAGAAATATTTAACAAGAAACCTTCCTCCCTTGTAACAGCATTGCAAAGCATGGAGAAGGAATTCTCAGATTCCTCCTTCCCCCAAAAGCCTGAGCAATCTGCTTGAGGTCATGTTTGAGGTCTATTGTTTATGCAAATTGCACCCGTCCAGTCTAACCCCCAGATGCACATTGAATCAGAACTGTGACCCACACTGCCAGTCCAGCTGTAGTAGTGATGATGAGGAATTCTGTTGCTAAGAAACATGACAGAGGGGTTGGGGCGGGGGCAGAGGCGGAGAGGAACTTTATCCTGCATTTCAGATATTAGTGGAGCGTCATGTAGATGGCTAGAAGGAAAGTCCTCACGCATTGTTTGATTTAATTTTCCCCTACTCTGATTGATTCCAAAGGTAGATGTTGGCTGCAGGGATGCAGACAACACAAAATCAGAACCTATATTAAACATAAAACAACTGGAGAAAGGAAGAAGATCTTTCCCAGGCCATTTAATAGAAACTCCGATTCTCAGGAGTTTCTTGTATGTTGGCAAGTTCCAAAGTAGAAACCGTGTTAGTCTAGTTCAGAAAAACAAACGAGGAGTCTTGTAGCCCTTTAAAGACTAACAAATTTATTTTTCACATGACCTTTTTTGGGTTGGACTTCACCCACGAAAAGTCATGTGAAAAATAAATTTGTTAGTCTTTAAAAAGCCACAGAACCCCTTTTTTTTGTTTTGTCAGGAGTTTCTGAGGCTGTAGATCTGGTGTATATCAACAAAGTTACAATGAAGTCGATGGAGTGACACTGGTATATGGCATCTGAGGTTCTGATCATATACATAGAGAAAGATACAGTTCATCTACCTGACTATGGTTCATATAGCGTATATCTCTGAATCTGACTATAGAGTGCATATAGAGAGTGCACCTTACCTCTGTCGATCGCCTCCTGCTCACTAATGAATTTACTCATGTTTTAGTCTTTTCTCAACACTTCCTCCAGCTCCTCTCTCCAAATCGCTCCAGCACCGAGAGACAGTTGACCCTCAGTGTGCCCAAGTGCAGGGGAGCCAGCTAAGTTATGCTAGTGCTATTATGACATCCAGGTGACTGTGGCAGACCCCATAATCTGCTGCTGAGAGGGTAAGTGATGTGTTACATGGACTCTTTCACTTGGCTGGAGAGGACCATGGCCAAGACCCTCAAAGGTGATTAGGCTCCTAACTTGCCCTGAAATCAGTAGAAGTTAGGAATCTAAATACATTCAAGGATCTGGGCCTATGTACGTACTCTGTCCAATAGGTGGCTACATTTGCTCCACTATATCATTTCTCATTCTCTCTAATCACTCTGAATTTTGGTTCTCTCACTCTATTCGTTCCCCACACTTTTCAAGATTAGTTTTATCTGAAAATCTGCTCATGGGTGAATTTACATCAAACAAAAGCAGGGAACAAAGAAGGGGAAGAAACTGCATTTATGCTTCATTTCCATGGCCTGCCGAGCAAATCAGCTACATTATTTTTTTATTTCTTTCAATAAAGTGTGGTGTCAAATGGCAAGTAAAGCCAAACATTTGATTTTAGAAGATGTGCTTCTTTTAAAACACACAGAGTGCTGACACTCTTTTCAGTAAACCGTATGGGAAAAGGATTCCAATGACATTTCTCCCTTGCTGGGTGTAACTCATTTTGTGGCCTACCCTTTCTCATTTTGTCCCTACATCAGTGGCACAGGAAAAGGGGGGAGATATCTAATTGTTGGGTCCTGGGAACAAATGATTTTTTTCAACTGGGTCCCAAGAAAAACAGTTTGAAAACCACCACTCTAGAGATCATATCACTATTGTGCTTGACCTCTAAATAATGGCAACCACTTCCCGTCAGGGCATACTGTACCCCAGCCCCTTAGTGCCAGCACCTGGGACTGGTTTTAAAAAAAACAGGTTTAAAACCATAGACTACAAAACACATTCTAAAACTTTTTAAAAGGTTTTAAATAGTTCTGGACTTAGACCACAATTCGTGGGCAGTGTTTGCATTTCAAGCGTTGGAGCACTTATTAGGACACAGTGAAATGAATTACCAATAGAAGAACTGATTTCCCTCATTGTCTGTACTTAGGGAAATGCAACAAGTAAAACACATACGTAGTCACCAATTGCATTAAACTTTTTGGTGTGTTTTTTATTCTTCCATTTATAGTGGTCTAAATCAGTGTTGTCATTATTAGGTGCTAGTCAGATTTGGGATTGGGAATCTTTTGATGTATTATCTCTAATTGTTCTAATTTTACAAAAATTTAGAACACGACTTAATTGGGGTTTATTTTTTTCCTATACATGAGGACTAGGTACAGGACTCATCTCAACTAAATTTCTTATGAATACTCTGACGATGATTCATATACCAGATATCTCTGAATCTGACTATAGAATGCATATAGAGAGTGCACCTTACCTCTGTCGATCGCCTCCTGCTCACCAATGAATTTACTCATGTTTTAGTCTTTCCTCAACACTTCCTCCAGCTCCTCTCTCCAAATCGCTCCAGCACCGAGAGACAGTTGACCCTCAGTGTGCCCAAGTGCAGGGGAGCCAGCTAAGTTATGCTAGTGCTATTATGACATCCATGTGACTGTGGCAGACCCCATAATCTGCTGCTGAGAGGGTAAGTGATGTGTTACATGGACTCTCTCCCTTTGCTGGAGAGGACCATGGCCAAGATCGTCAAAGGTAATTAGGCTCCTAACTTGCCCTGAAATCAGTAGAAGTTAGGAACCTAAATACATTCAAAGATCTGGGCCTATATACGTACGCTGTCCAATTGGTGGCTATATTTGCTCCACTATATCATTTCTCATTCTCTCTAATCGCTCTGAATTTTGGTTCTCTCACTCTATTCGTTTCCCACACTTTTCAAGATTCGTTTTATCTGAAAATCTGCTCATGGTTGAATTTACATCAAACAAGAGCAGGGAACAAAGAAGGGGAAGGAACCGCCTTTATGCTTCATTTCCATGGCCTGCCAAACAAATCAGCTACATTATTTGTTATTTCTTTCAATAAAGTGTGGTGTCAAATGGCAAGTAAAGCCAAACATTTGATATTGGAAGATGTGCTTCTTTTAAAAGACACAGAGTGCTGACACTCTTTTCAGGAAACCACATGGGAAAAGAATTCCAACGACATTTCTCCCTTGCTGGGTGTAACTCATTTTGTGACCTACCCTTTCTCATTTTGTCCCTACATCAGTGGCACAGTGATGGGGAGAGGAGGGGCAAGCCCCCGGGCACTGGGCTGCAGGGGGGCGCCAGGCAGGGGGTGCTGCAAGGTGTGGCATGGCATGGGGTGCCCACAGAAATGTAGGCTTGGCCCCTGGGCGCTGGCAGGTGCCAGACACCCTCACTATGCCACTACCCTACACATTTGTGCTATTCTTCTGTTTTCCCCTTAGTAACTCATCCATGTTTCCATCTTTGTAGGAGTGTGTCCAGTTCTGGGCACCTCATTTCAGGGAAGATGTGGGCAAATTGGAGAAAGTCCAGAGAAGACCAACAAAAATTAATACAGGTCTAGAATATTTGATTTACGGGGGAAGATTGACAGAGCTGGGTTTGTTTAGTCTGGAGAAGAGGACATGAGAGGGAACATGATCATAGATTTCAGGTACGTAAAAGGCTGTTACGAGGAGGGGGGGAGAAAAATTGTTCTCATTAACTGCTGTAATAGCACAAGAAGCAATGGGCTTAAATTACAGGAAGGGAGGTTTAGGTTGGACATTAGGAAAAAATTCCTAATTGTCAGAGTGATGAACCACTGGAATAAATTGCCTAGAGTGGTTGTAGAATCTCCATCATTAGAAATTTTTAGGAGCAGATCAGACAAACAGTGTCAGGGATGGTCTAGATGATACTTGGTCCTGCTATAAGTGCAGGGGTCTCGCCTTGATGACCTCTCACGGTCCCTTGCAATTCTGTGAGTCCATGATTCCTTTCTGATTTCCAGGTCATTACAGAACTCCTGATAGAACCATATTGGCCTCTTACTAGTCTTCCTGTCTTTCCTTTGCATTGGGACCATTTGCTGCTGTGCCTCTAATACTGTATCCTTGAGAAAGATTTCCTGAACTCCTTTATGCCTTTGATTGAGTTAACCAGATGAGAGGTGGCAGTGACTTCACTTATCTGAATGGTGAGAGTGGGGTCAGCAGCTCATGGTGCACCAGTGAGAGATCTGGATCTGCACCAAACCTGATGGTTAGAAGAAAAAAGCAGGTTGTC
>ML688437.1:0-12564 GCA_007922175.1 Pelusios castaneus
TGCTGACCAGCAAAAATCAATGGCCATTACCCTTGGGTGGGAGGAACGGGTGGGACCCGAGCCTTCGGAAATCCCCTCACGGCCGCGTGCTCAGTAGAGGCCAGCGCCCGGCCGAAGGACTCGTGGCCGCCTTCCCCCGGAGTCTGCAGCAACAATTGGGTTGTTGCTCCAGGCACGGCGAACCATTTTTCTGTTAACCCATCTCAAACCTACCTTCTGGATAGGCGGCCCTTTTACTGGTCTCTTTCAGATTGCGTCTCATCAGCCACCTGAGAACAACCCCATGATTGTCTGGTACAATGCTTATGCCCAGCAGGAGCTGCTCATTTCCACCGATCTGGTTTCGTGGACTTCAGCTTCCTGTCTGGTATGTTCCCTGCCCCTTGGTTCCAGGGGACCATTTCAATGGACATTTATCCCATGGACCCGAACCGATAATGCCCAGTTCAATGCTTCTATACCAGAGTCCAGGAACAGATTTCTCCCTTACTCAAGTGTTCCAGTTCTCGGACCTTTACTCCCAGCACCCTGTTTTGTTTTGTTTTTGGAAACGCCTTCATGGGTAATTGCTCTCGCTTTTATATTCCGGACTTTGATTGCGGTCATTTGTCCCCTACAATCCTGAAAACTTTTGATAATAGCCGCATCAAATGGTGGTTTCGTCTTGTTTTTGCTTATCCACATCAGCTCGGCCTTCCAAACGTTTATCCCATTTCACCCCTCACTGAGTTACCACCCCCCGGATACCAGGCCCATTCCTTCCCTAGCTTAGCCCCTCGAGGCGATCGTGTTGTCTTTTTCCGCAGAGCCACCCAGGCTCACAAAGGTGTCCGGCGTGAGTGGACCAACCTGGTTAACTACACCTGTTTCCAGGACCTGAGCTACCCTGAGCCCGTTTCACTTCCAGTTTACAAGTGGTGGGTCTGTGGGGACCATTTAGCCCATAAATCTATCACCCCTCTGGCTGGAGGGATTTGTGCCATGGGGGCCTTGCCCTCCAAGGCGGTGGTGTCTTTGTCACCAACCGTACTAACCTACTGTCTCGTCCTGCTAATCGTGTCAAGCGCGCCACTCCTCCATGGGTTCAACGACTTAAAGCAGCTGCTGAACAGGTTTTTTGGGGTTATGCAAGTTTTAATCCTATTTGATATTCATTTACTGTACAACACCTGAATGCCTTATCATTATCTGTTGAAACTTTGGCTAATCAGACTGCACAGGGTTTTGAGCAGACAGCTGCGGCCCTTTCTCACTTGGGACAATATGCCGAGTATAACCGAGTTATGATACAAACTTTATTGCACAAAGACTTTTGTGAAGCCCTCAGCGATCTATTCCCCGAGACCAAGGACAAATGCTGCTTCTACCTCAAACCTCGTTGGAATAATTTCTCCAGCATCATCGCTAACATCCAACAAGTTGCCGTCGATGTCAAGCAACACCGCAAACAGTGGTCTTATTGGCACTCGTTTTGGGACTTGTTGGGATTGGGGTCTTGGGCCTCTTGCCTCCATTATTGGTTAATTACTATTGGTGTTGTTTTTGTATTGTTTATTGTGAGTATAGCCATTGTTAAAGCTATGATCTCACGTGCTGTTCATACCATAATGGTCAATTACGAACCCGTCTCCTCTTATGCTACAGAGGACTCGGAGGATTTTTAACTGTTCTGTTTGGTTTTCCCATATCGCGGGGAGCTGACAGCCACGGGGGGGGGGGGTGTTAAGGTGCTGTTATGAGCACCCCATAAAGTGGCCGCCACCTCCCTTGTGATATAAAGTCATAGAGATTGTTTACCAGATACTTCCCCCAGGTCACGTAGACCAGATACTCCCCCCAGGTCACGTACAGAAACCCTTTGCGTCCCAAAGAGGGAGACTAATAAAGTTTATTTTTTTTGGCCACCACTTTAAGTTTCCAGGAGCTTTCCTTCTCCCATCCTTTACCTACTGCGGACAAAAACCATATTTGCATCAAAGATGGAACAAAAATTAGCATACCGAATGAAGAACCAAGCTCAAAGGCAGGAATCACACTGAACTCTGTAATCAGCAAAGCTGGGAAGCATTGCATGATGGGGAAATCTCTGCTCCTGATGTTTAATGAATCTGTTATTGCACACACCCAACTCAGCAGCTATCAGATCAATTCTAGTTAATAGATCCTTAATTGATATCCATGAGTACTGACAGCCTGTTTATACCTGTGATGATGTCTGGATTGGGGTCACAATTATAATATTAATTAGTATCACTATTGCAAAATTATAGTAATTTGTACAATTTGTACGTGCTCAGAGTTCAACTGATCGCCATATTTGGGATCGGGAACAAATTTTCCCCCAGGGCTGATTGGACTGGGCTCTGGGTTTTTTTTTGCCTTTCTCTGTAGCACAGGGCATGGTTCACATACCGGTGAATTCTCTGTATCTTAAAGTCCTTAAATCATGATTTAAGGAGGTAAATAACTCAGTCCCAGGTTGGTGGCCTATTGCTGGAGTGGGTGGGTGAGGTCTTGAGGCCTGCATTTTGCAGGAGGTCAGACTAGATGATCATACTGGTCCCTTCTGACCTTAAAGTCTATGAGACTATGAGTCTATGAGGGCTCAGGACCCTTCCTGATCACTTGAAGTTCATTTATTCTGATCGGTCAGTTTGGCAAAGAAACTGATATTCACTTAGCCTTTGCTCTATATTAGGTGTGCACTCTTACATTCTCTTTCCAAACGCCACTGCATTTATTTATGCACATTTCTTCTGGATGTGCGAGTGCTGCCCTGATTGCCTGCCTGTAGTTGAGCCCCATGAAATACATTTGGGGACAAGTTTCATATCTGCAGACATCTATGATATTGCAGCAAACATGCTACCATAACAATAATGTGGAGCATGCCACGAGCATTCAAACAAATGCCTTACATACTATATTTTACATTAAAACACATTACATTAAAAGGGTGAACAAGAAAGATACACAGATCTCATTAGAGTGACGTTTGGGGGTAATACAGTGCATCATACCTGCCTCTGTGGTTGACCCAGGCCTGTGGAACCAAGTAGTAGGACCTGCTCTGGGTTATATTCACTTGCCCCTTCTTGCAGACAAACAAGGTTTCTACTCAGGGCTTTTTCTTCTTCCCTAGCAGACGCTAGGTGGCAGTACAGCTGGTGCTGTGATCTCCTAGACTCATAGACTTTAAGGTCAGAAGGGACCAGTATGATCATCTAGTCTGACCTCCTGCAAAATGCAGGCCTCAAGATCTCACCCGCCCACTCCTGCAATAGGCCACCAACCTATGACTGAGTTATTTACCTCCTTAAATCATGATTTAAGGACTTTAAGATACAGAGAATTCACAGGTGTGCTACAGAGGAAGGTGAAACCCCCCCCCAGAGCCCAGTCCAATCAGCCCTGGGGGAAAATTCCTTCCCGACCCCAAATATGGCGATCAGTTAAACCCTGAGCATGTGGGCAAGTCTCAACAGCCAGTTATCCAAGAAACAATTCTCTGTAATAACTCAGAACCCACCCCACGTACTCTCTCCTCTTAGGCCACTTGTAAATCCAACACACATAGCCAAATATCAGTCAATTTCCAAAATAGGCTAATCATACCATCCCCTCCATACATTTATCAAGCTCAGATTTGAAAGCAGTTATGGTTTCTGCCCCCACAACTCCCTTTGGAAGGTTATTCCAGAACTTTACTCCTCTAATGGTTAGAAGCCTGTGTCTAATTTCAAACCTAAATGTCTTGATGGACAGTTTATAACCATTTGTTCTGGTGTCCACATTGGTGCTGTACTCAAATAATTCCTCTCCCTCCCTGATGTTAATCCCTCTGATGTATTTATAAAGAGCAATCATATCTCCCCTCAGCCTTCTTTTGGTTAAGCAAAACAAGCCAAGCTTCTTGAGTCTCCACTCATAAGGCAGGTTTTCCACTCCACAGACCATCCTTGTAGCCCTTCTCTGCACCTGCTCCAATTTGAATTCATCCTTTTTAAACATGGGGGACCAGAACTGCACACAATATTCCAGATCTCTGGGGGGCAGAATTAGTTCCTGGGCAGGCAACAAAAAGATGTAGGGGTGGGAGTTCCTGCAGTGGGGGAAGAAATCACCTTATTAAACTGAGGCAAAGCTAATTTTCACACAAATACACACACACATAAGAGAGCCAGGGGAACTTAAAAATGAAAAGATTGATCCAAGAATCATGAAGGTTTTCAATATAAATTATTATATTTTTGAGTGGGTTGGGTTCATTTATCTCATGATATTTTGGGACTGACAGCTCTGCTGTCAATATTGGTGAGTAGCAATCCCAGGACTATTGCCAAAATTGGCTAGATCTTCTGATGGCAGCTGAAGAAGAGGTTGTCTGGTTGGAGAATTTGACCAAAAACTGAATGCAATGGAGCTTTCTTGTGTACGGAACAGCTTTATGTGGAGAGGTATGTGATGATGCATTTTCCCCTTAAGGCCTGAAGAAACAAATAATCCACTATAGAACTTGGATGGGAGGGAGATGGTCCCAAAGCTTAGTTAGTGTCTGGGAGGCTTGCAAAGCAGATGGAGCAATGCTCAGCTTACCCAGAAACCTGTCTGGGGTTATTAGAAACACCTGGGAATGATTAAGGGCGTGGTCAGGTGACTGGTGAGTCAAGCAGAAACATCACATGTGTAGAGATGCAAAGCATGTTACAGGGTTCGGAACATCAAGGCTAGGTCCCAGAGGTAGGAGAGTTCCATGACAAAGGAAATGTGTAAATTGATCTGCCTAGCTCAGGTGAGACAAAGGCAGCACACACACAGCAGCATGGAGGGGGAGGGACTGTCAGGAGTTTGTAAAAACAAAGACACAGACCATTTGGAGGAGAAGTTGTTTTGGCAGGTCACTCCTGGTCCTACGTAGCTGGAGTCCTTTTCTTCTCTGCCACATCATTTCTCCTACAAGATCCTTCTTGCTTTTTGCAGTTTCTGCAGACATCTACCACTGCCATTCACTCTGTCTTCCCAGGTCTCTGAACTAAATGTGGTAGAGGCCAGATTTAGACATGTGAGCCTCTGGTCCCTTGAACTTCCAACTGGGGAGGTGAGCTCACTCTGACACAAGGAGGGCTGGGCCCATTTCCCCTGAAAAGGAGCAGTGACTCTGACAATCCCCTTCTCTTGCCTCCTTTTCTTTTCAGAGAGAGGAGATGGGAAATGTGACATGCAGCTTCTTCCCTGGAACCTCACTGACTACAGACCTTGGTCTCCTTGGAGGCAAAAATGGAGCAAAATTTCATGGATCATTGGATGGTGGCTGTGTCACAATTCATAGACTATCAGGCCAGAAAGGACTGTTGTGATCACCTAGGCTGACCTATCCAACACTAGCCACAGGACTTCCCTGAATTAATTCCTGTTTGAATCTTGATTTTAAAAGAGCCAGCTATGGCTCACCCTCCACAACCCTTGGTAAGCTGTTCCCGTAGTTAGTTTCCCTCTCTATTGACATCTGAACCTTATTTCTAACCTGAATTTTTGGACCTTCGACTTCAGGATCCAGCCACTGCATCCTGTATGTCTTTGTCTGCAACATTTAAGAGCCCCTTTCAGTTGCTCCTTATGTAGGTCCTTTTAGGCAGTGATTAAGTTATCCCCCAAACTTCTCTTTGATAAGCAATACAGACTGAGCTCCTAGGGTCAGTAAGAAAGACAAGTTATCAAATACTTTAATCTTTCTCATGACTCTTCTCTGTAACCTGTGCAGATTATCAACCTCCTTCTTAAGTATTGGTATAGCAGAGGGCAGGGCTCCCCATGCCCCCCCTCCACCCACCCACCCTTCTTCCCCACTGTCCATTTTTCCCTCTCTACTGCCCCAGTGTCTGCACCTGATAGACTTCTGTAGAACAACTGAATCCTGGCAGAGGGTTCATTCTTCTTCCTTCCTTACCTTGCAAGAGAGGATAGTCTGGATGGAAAATAGTCAGCCTCTCAGACAGCCCATGGGTGGGTCATTATGGGCTTAGAGTGTCAAAATCTATTCCCCCTTCCTGGGTTTATCTCCTACTCCTCTTCCTGGAGCATGTGCCTGTCAGCCAGAGCAGCTGCACTAGCTATGTATTCTGTGGCTGTGTCCTGCTCAAATGGACTGCCTCTGTTACTAGCAACCTCTGCATAGCACAGCATTCTTCCCTTTCACCCCTCCCCACAGTGAGCTCGCCTTATAAAGCCCTGCTCCTCCAGGCTGAACAAGTTATTCAGATATGCCTCATTCTTGTTGCACAGGCCAGAGAAGCTTGTTAGCCTCCTCCCAGTCAGTGGGAGGGTGGGTTCTTTCATGCTTGGACACCAGAACTAGACACTATACTCTGGGAATGTTCATATCCATGTCAACTACAGATGTAACATTATCTCCGTCCTCCTTCTCGATATTACCTCCATAAAACACCCAAGGATTCCATTAATTCCTTTGACCACACAGTGCCCTGGGAGCTGATGTTCTGATAATTATCAGATTATGATCCCCAAGTCTTTTTCTGGGTCAGTGCTCCCGAGAAGAAGGTTCCCAGGCTCTAAGGGTGTGTCTACACTTACAAATTAAGTCGACTTGAACTTGCTTAAGTTGACTTAATTTAATCTGTATCCACACTACAATTTCCTTAAGTCAATTTAAGGAAATTTTAAGTTGACTTAATAAAACCTATCTTTAAGTTGACTTTACTGGCTAAGTTGACTTTATAAAGTCGACTTAGCCAGTGTGGATGCAGAGTAGCCTTAAGTCGACTTAAAGTCGACTTAAAGGGCTCCAGGGCTCCACCACTGCCCTTCCTGCCAGGGTGGCTGGAACAGCCAGAGTCTGGCATGCCCCCCCCCCCCCGGGCAGGACAGAGCCCTGCCTACCCGACTCCTATGCCCTGCCAGTGTCCCTGTCCTGCTCAGCCCCCATTGTATCCAGGTACAATGGGGCAAATGCTAAGCCCCCTGGCACTTGGCAAGGGGTGCCCCCCACCACCACTGTGGACCAGTCCCAGGTCCACCTAGCCCCTAGAAGTTAACTTAGGCATCCAGTGTGGATGCTTTAAGTTGATTTGGCAAGGAACCCTTTAAGTCGACTTAATTTTATAGTGTAGGCATGCTAAATTGACTTAAAATGTTGACTTAAAGTCAACTTTGTTAAGTCGACTTAGCTACGTCGACTTAAATTAACAAGTGTAGACATAGCCTAAGTGTGGCCGAAGTTCTTTGTTCCTAAATATAGAACTTTATATTTGACTGTATTAAAACAAAAATAGCTTGCCTGTGTCCAATTTGCCAAGTGATCTCTAGGGAATGTTGCATTCTTGGATGTTTTCTGCTAACTTGGTTATTAGTTATAATTGCTAGTCAGAGGTAGTCACACAGGGGTGTGTAGAACCAGGCTGCTTCCTCCTTGGGAACGAGGTCGGGGAAGCCAGCTCCGAGTAGGGAAGGGGGATAGAAGAAGCCTGGATCTGTCTCCTGGGCGGGAACGGAATGGGAGGGGGCTCAGAGCTCCAGGAGCCAGTCTTTGGAGCTCCCAGAAGGAAGCTGGGAGATGGGGCTCTCAGATCCCCACACTGCCCCTCTCACATTGGTGGAAGGGCTCCGGGGGAGGACACACTCCACTGACCCAAGGAGGTTGTGTGGACATCAACTGCCACACTAATTACTGTGGTGGCTGTAAGTTAATATATATTATGTTGATTAACTTTTTGAGTGTAGACAAGGCCTAAACGATGCAAGAATAGATACAGGCCTGGAGAAGGGAGAAATAATATAGAAGCCAATTACCATTTTAATGATTGGTGACATTTCCAATTTTGTATGTATTGCTTACTACGGGGAGGGTAAAGAGAGAGGGAAAGGCAGAGTTGGGATGGGGAAGATGATAAAAACAAAGATTAGAATATAAGGAGAGGAAAGGAAGGGACACAGATACACCTCCTCACCTCTCAAATTATTCATGGTCTAGTGTTGTGCTGAAATTACTACTAAACAGAGTCCCAAGGTGGGATTTGAAGAAACACAAAGTAACGGTTGCACAAGTTTTTTTTAATCTCCCCTTCCCTCCCTGCCGGCCAGGGAGTTTTGTCTGTATATTAAAGGCAGTATGTGAGTAAATGGAAAGAGAAAGAGTTAAAGACAATTTCCTTAATCCAAGACTTTATAAGAGTTCTCTTTAAAGAAGAGATGGGGTAAAGTCATGTATTAGCCAGTTATATTTCTGTGCTGGATGCCTATTGCCTTGTGACTGTTCCTTTATTTGTCCATGTCATAAACCAAGTAACTCATTTCCAAGGAGCCCTCCTCCTCCTGATGACAGCCCTGATGGGCCGAGGGAGTGCCAGACAGCCGACTACTGCAAGAGACGGCCAGGGCCTACTCAGGAAGCTCTGAGCTCTATTTCTGCCACTAATATTCATGGTCTAGGCAGGAAACCTCAATGACTACAGCTACCACAGGTGGCCGTGGACTGGGCAGAGAACACTAAGAACTGTCAATGTTATAGATGGTTCTGCAGTAATTCCTGTTCTGCAACAGCTGATCTGAGTAACACAAAGTAGCTTGTGTGACTTGTGCATGTCTGGAATAGGGTGTGCCCAACACTGGAGTTGGTCTGATAATGATTACTTCTGTCACATGGGATTTTTTCTGTAGTTTAGAAAATCCCCAGTCTCTGATGTCTCCCAATTCATCTTCAATACATCATAGAATCTATCGGGGTGGGATGCAAAACAGATACAGTTTGTAGAGAAATGTTGTCTCCCACACAAGACACTGGTGGGGTTACAGGATGATCTGAGACTGTGGTAACCTGACGTCAGGAGGGGCCTCATCACTCATATATGGTGATGTTTTTTGCTTTCAAGTTTTATTGGATGTCTTAGCTGCAGACATTCACAGATAAAACCACTGATAAGAACTAAAAAGGCAGGTGGTTTTGCTATTGGTTCCTTCTGGCAGCTGATGCCAGCCTCTGAATCTATATATTTCCCTTCCATGGCTTTGTTCTCACTTGTCAGAGTCAGAGGAGCCCTGCCAAGGTGTTAGGTGCAGCCTGTGCAGTGAGAGGAGGGGACAGCGCACCAGGCTGGCAATGAAGGGATTTCTCTCCACTCCGGTGCTGTGGCTTCTTCTCCTCACAGTTCAGGACACAGCAGGTAAGTTTTCTCTATGCTTCACCTGGGGAGTAGCGTTAACTGGAACTAGAATCGTAACTTTTACAGTCAGCTTTTTACCGTCATGTCTGGATAGGAGCTAGTGACCTTTCCTTTTAGGACTGGACCTTGTCTCTGTCCTCCAGGCTTCTGTTACTTTGAATTTAGATTATTGAAGTGACCACTGCATCGGGCTGCATCTTAAAATGAGTCAGGCTGAAGCTGGTGCGCAGTGGATCGCTTACTTAGTAAGTGTCTCTCAGAGTGTGTTACAGCCATGCTGTGGGATCTGCACCGTCTGCCCATGTCTGGGTGGAGGTTAAGGTTTTTTCTGTGATATATAAAGACCTAAATGACCTGGGGTTGGCCTCCCTAAGCAATCACCTTTCTCTCCTCATACCATACTGCCACATCTGCAGTTAGCCGGGGTACCTGAGCTGGTTCCCCTTTTATAAAGGAGAAGGGTGGTTGGACTCTGGAACTTCCTTTGCCCTTTGGGCCAAAAAGACTCAAATTTAATGACTTTCTGGCAACCTGGAAGATGCAGCTTTTGTATGGGGACTTTAGAGGGGACTCAGATTGTGATTCTCGTCGGGTCCTGCTTAAGGCTCCTGGAGCTTGGGTCTGTCCACTTTTGTGAACCCTCCCCTACTGTGGTGGTCCCCAGCCTAGGGTCAGGGCAGAGTGGTGTTTGGTCATGATGGTGCTGGGCCCAGCAGACCTGCTAGACATGAAGGACACACTAGAGCTTGGTACTGGGGCCCAGCTGGTAGTGAGATACCCAGGGCCCAACAGATCAACCAGCCATGAGAGCGAGGTGGCTTTGGGGTTCAGGAGACCTGCCAGCCCTGGGGATGGAATGGGCCAGGTCAGCAACATGATGTGGCATGTGCTGGTGACACTCAGGTTGGCCACCACAGGTTCTCTGGACCCACCAGCTGGTGCCCAATTTATTCTTGCAGAGCAGCATGCAAAGGGCCCCCGAAGCCTGCGACTACATCCCCTATACCTCTTTGTTAATCCAGCATCACTTCACATAGCAAGAGAGGGGCAGGAAGGGGTTTCTGTAGATCTCTGGCTGTCTGAATTCTTGTTGAAATGGTCAGTGCTGCTGGCATTTGAGTGTGTTGTTATCAATCCTGCCTGGGTAACTAGAACCTTGGCGAGGCATCATTTTAGTATTTTAAATCCAAATAAATACATGTGTAATTTGGGATCCCCCAGAAATGTCTGGTTTGGTTCAAACCCAACAGCTCCAGGGCCAAGTCCTGACTCCTCTCTCACCCAGTCACTCACTGAAGCCAGTAGAAGTTTCACATGTGTGAGGTGAGCAGGTTTTGACCTAAAGCAGCCCAGAGCCAATTCCTCCGATAGACACAATTAAAATAGTGCAGTGATTGGAGCCTGTTGGGCTGGCATTAACACCAGGAGCATTACCCATCTGTCTGGCAAGTGAGGGAACTTCACAGCTGTAGCTGGTTCCTGGGAAGCCCTGTGCTGCTGCCTCAGCCTGAGAAACTGAAGCTAAAGCTGATAACCAGTAAAATAAGTCTAAACTATTGTCTTAGGGAAAAGCTTGCCATAAAGTATATCTCATAGACAGGTCAGTAACTATGTGCAGTGAGGAGAAGGCTGATACCAAGTAAATTCTTGGCAAACAGACTATCTAACACATTACCTGGAGTTTATGTTTGAAATTCCTCAAAAGTTCATATATAAGGTGATAGAGTTAGGGTCCATGACACAGCTGCACATGTCCAAAAAACTAATAATTCTGTGATGACTCCAGGGTGATCAGGCTGACGGTGCAGGAGATGGAGAATTGTTGATGTGTGAGGAATAAATTACTGTGCAGATTACTTGTGGGATAGTGGCGTATAGTGATGCCAGCATATGTTCATCCTGAAAGTATTACTGTTGTGTTTCTGAGCAGATGTCCATCATCCACTAAATATTTTTACTTTCTATGGGAAATCTGAATTTGCTTCATATGATGCAGAAACAGTGATGTTGGGAGTATACCGTGAAGGGGATATCTCCTTGTAGCTGCTTTTCTCTTTCTCTCAGTTCCCCAATCTCCTTCATGAGCCCTGAGTAAAAGCCAGCACAATCTTTGTCAAAAGATCAAGATTCACAATTACTGACCTATTTAAATTGTGCAGAAAAAAGTGTGTACAATTGTGTGGCGTCCTGGCAAACAACTGAGAAAATATCAGGGAGGGACAAAAGCCACAGTTTTCACTCCCTGACCCAGATCAGAACGTCCCTAACATTCAGAGTGCCGGGTGTGGATCATTACTCCATTTGAGGGCACAGAAATGGTGCAGACAGATAATAGGTCCAGTATATTAAAGCAATTGTTATCCTAAGTAGTTTTCATGGCTGCCATCAGGGTATCCTGCAACCCAAGAGAATAATAGACCTCACAAAAGACAATGGGTGGGCCGAGCACTCTCATTTATGCTCCAGAAACAGAGCAACCAAGATACATTTCTGTAGTAAAAACAGCTGCAGGCAGTGAAGGTCCCACTCAAGGCACTGGCCACCAGTGTTCCCGGTAAGCTACGCGGGTGCGTGGCCGCGCAGCGGCCGTCGCACCCCCCGCACAGCAGTAAGGGACCCCCGCGCAGTCCGGCAGCCCCCGCTGCTCCCTCCAACCCCCGGGGCAGTGGCTCTGCCGCGGCACAGCCGGCCTGCGGCCGGCCTCTGGGCTGGCCGTCCCCGCCCCCAGGGTGGGACAGGCAGGCTCAGGCTCGGCTCAGGAGTGTGGGTCTGCCTGCCTGCCCCACGCGGCCAGGGCAGGGGGTGGCTGCGGCCGCGGTGGGCTCCCGGGGTCCCACCGGCTGTCTGCCTCCTTCCCGGGGCCGCGCTAATCCTCGGCCTCCCAGCACGGGGCCGGGATCAGCCTCCGGGGCTAGGGTCTTCTCCGCCCCACCGGCGGCTTCCCAGGGTTCTCGTCAACCCATAGGGAGTTATGGGCTGCCCACCCGGCCATCTCGTCAACCCCTAGGCAACAGGGAGTTGACGTGCTGGCCGGCCGGCGGCCACCACGTCAACCCATGGGGGGGGGGCACAGCCCGCCCGGCCATCTCGTCAACCCCTAGGCAACACGGGGTTAACGTGCTGGCCAGCCGGCGGCCACCACGTCAACCCATAGGCGGTAAAGCGCAGCCCGCCCGGCCATCTCGTCAACCCGGAGGGAAACAGGGGGTTGACGTGCTGGCCGGCCCGCCCGGCCATCTCGTCAACCCCTAGGCATCAGGGGGTTGACATGGTGGCCGGCCGGCGGCCACCACGTCAACCCATAGGGAGTAAAGGGTCCTCCCCTGACAGAAGCCTTGGCTTTTCTTTCTTTCTTTCTTTCTTTCTTTCTTTCTTTCTTTCTTTCTTT
>VOCT01085461.1:0-11076 GCA_007922175.1 Pelusios castaneus
AGGTGGAAAGTGGAAAAGAATGTAGAAGCATAGAAGGGGAAGGAGTATGATACACACAATATTTGCAAGGAGGCAGGAGCCTGGAAGAATGAAAAATGGAGATTGTAACTGTGATATAGAATGCATTGGTCTTGAAAAGCATGATCTGGTTCCACGGGAGCTGGTGTTTGGAGTACTGGGTGGAAGGGGAGATGCTAGAGGAGCCCTAGTGAGGGTCAAGAGCTAAAGTGGTAACTGTACATGGAATTTCTGAGAGTTTTGAAGTGAGATTGAGGCAAGGCAGTGTGCTGAGTCCACTTCTTTTCATTCTAGTTTTAGAATTAATTAGTAGGAGCGCCAAGCTTTTGGAGACTCTCAGAAAACAAATGTAGGCTAACGATCTGGATGACAGCAAAAAGGAATTGAAAAATAAGGTATCAGAGTGGGAATCAGTTTTTGAAGACCCTGGTATGAAGCTAAACACAAATCGTCCATGTTGTTGATGGGAGGATGACCCTGGAGGAGCCAACGTGAGTGAGGTCATTCCACCCCATGCTAGAGAACCTGAAAGAAACACAAAGAAAACTGAAATGATGCAGGGAAATTTAAAGCAAGACCTGTTCCTTGAAGTTTCAAGAGAAAAGCTGAATCAGAGGAATTCGTGTACTTGGGAAATACACTTGGTACCATCTGGGGAAGATCTCAAGAATTGAAAAGAAGAACCCAGTGTGGAAAAAATCCAGTGGGAGGGAACAGTGATATCAACTGTGAAGCAACAAACTCAAAGGCAAAGTGCATTCTCTGTGTGTTTGTTCCTATCTGTTCCATGGTTTGGAAATGTTAGGTCTTACGGAGACGAGAAAAAAGAAAATAATAAAGCACTGAAGAGAATAGCAGACAAGTGAAGGGTAGATGGAATGTATATGGAAGAAATAAGGAGGAAGGTGAATTGGGGGTTCTCAGCAACAGGATGGAGAACTCATGTTTCAGGTCAGCTGGGCATGTGATAATCATGAAAGAACTTGCAAAGAAAGCATGGCAGGAAGGAAACAGCAAGAAAGGACAAGGGAGGCTGAGGAGCTGATTATTACAGTAAATTTACTTTTCTCTTCCCTTTTTGACTCCTTTCCCTGTTTATACAGGGTTGGAGGTGCCCACAATTCTTTGCCACTCCTTCTAGTCCATGGCATGGACTTCCAGGTCTTGGAGTTCACTCCTTTTCAAACTTTTCATGACGAGTGAATTCTGCAGACCACTGCAAAGGGACATCAGCAAATCAGAGAAGGTGCAGAGAAGAGCCACAAAAATGGTTAGAAAAAATGCCTGTGAGTGTGAAACTTCAAGAGCTTGACCTGTTTAGTGGATCAGAAAGAAGATTGAGCAGTGACTTGAACCTGGTGCAGAAGGCCTTTCCCAGGGAAAAGATCCCGGGTGCTAAAGGGTCCTTTGATATATTGAAGAAAGGCAGCATACCAACCAACAGCTGGAAGCTGAGGCCAGACAAATTCTAATGCCGCATACAGCACAGAGATTTAACATGGAGGGGTATGAATGGTTGGAACAAACTCCCCCGGGCATTGGTGGACTCACCGATTCTTGATAGACTCAGCTCCAGAATGGAGGCCTTTCTGGGAGATGCTTTCACCAGACTCAAGCACTTGTGCTCAGTGCAGGGAAAAGTGGGAGAAACTCCGTCCTGGGCTCTGCAACAGGTCAGACTAGCTGATTAAATGGTGCCTCCTAGCCACAAACACCCAAGCATTGTGTGTACAGTGGAGCAGTTGGTTTTGGTAAGATTTTGTTTGTGTCTCGGACACTTCCTGCTGTCTTTGCTAGTTGACAAGCTCATCCCCTGGCTTTCCTCTGAATGAGTGCCAGTGCCGGTGGGGAAAAAAATTAAGTAGCTCTCATCTGTCCCCTGGATTTCCCTGCCCTCCAAGCTGCCTGGGGATCATGTGACCATGGAGATATTGTATTATCCATGTGCTGTTATCAGTGAAGGCAGTAGGAGTTAGTTTGCTTCGCATTCGGGCTGGAGGGTGGTGGGACGCATGCTAACAATTCCTTCCTGTGGCAGTGAGTTCCACAGTCTGGGACTGGCCTCAAGAACGCCCCACATCCTGCACAGACAATCATTCCACTGTGCAAGGAGACTGGCTCCATCAAGGATAGTGGAAATCCCAGCACTGGGGGTGATATTTTAGGTATCCCAGAGCCAGACTACTTAGCACCTGGGAATTTCTGAGGGCCTCGCTTCCCCCTCTGCAAGCTGCAGGTGACAATCCTTTGTCTGTTGCTCTTTGGGGCAGGGACAGTTGCCGCTTACATGACCATGCAGCATCCAGTGTATGCATGCCAATGGATTCTGAGCTTATTGAACCTGGTGTCATTGAAAGCTGAATCCTGTCCCCATCTGCTCTCCCCATAGGATCATTGGACTGGCTTCTCCTACTTGGCTAAGCTGATGTAGCCACTGGCAGGCAGCGTGGACAGATCAGAGTCCTAACTCTTTACAGGCTGCACCAGGTGTGCACAAAGATGGGCATGATCGACCTCCCCTGTAGTGTTAGGCGGAGGGGCGGCAGGGGCAGAGCCAAGCCATCAGGCCGTGCTACAGCCAGGGAGCAGAACAGATCGGAGGAGTGGGGCTGTGTTGCAATGGGGGTTGGGGTTTGTGTCATCATTTTCAGCTTCCTGGTGCAGCTTCCTGATTCTCTGCTTTGCTCGGCTGCCCTCCGAGGGTGGCATGGAGGAGACAAGGAGACAGCAACTCCTGGAGACCCTGGCCAGCCTCCAGGGGGGCGAGCTGCAGAGATGGAAAGAGGAGCTGAGCAAATTACCACTACAGCCGGGGTACAAGCGCATCCCCCAGGCTGTGCTGGAGAGAGCAGCGCCAGGAGACTTGGCCGAGCTACTGATCAGCCACTATGGGGTGGACTATGGGATGCAGGTGGCTTTACTGGCCCGGACTTCGTGCCGTGCAAAACACGGGGCAACGGACACCTCCAGATCAGCAGCGGCTGGTGAGTTACAGGCTAGAGGAGAACTGAGCCAATGGGACCCCAGTGCCTCTTGCTCTTCCCCACACTTAGTCGTCCTACTGACTGGAAACAGTCACAGGATGACCCAGCCCTGACACAACCCCTTCCACACAAATTCCCTGTCCAGGATTCCCACTGCATCACCTCAAACTGGGGCCCCCTGCTACCCAGATACCATGCCCAGCCTGCACCACCTTCCCCAATCCGCAACAGCTAGGCCTGTCCCCAGGAATGAACAGCTGTCCCCAATGCTCTCTCTGCCCCATCCCACTTGCCATCATCCTGGACCATCATCCATTCGGCCTCCCATCACCTGGCAGAGTCACAGAAATGTTGGTCTGGAAGGGACCGCACAAGGTCATCTAGTCCATCCCCCCCAGGCTGAGGCAGGACCAAGGAAATCCAGGCCATCCCTGACAGGTGTTTGTCCAACTTGATCTTAAAAATCCTCCAGTGATGGGGATTCCTCAACCTCCCTCTGAAGTATGTTCCAGAACTGAACTATCCTTAGAGTTAGAAAAATTTTCCTGAAATCTAACCTCCATTTCCCTTGCTGCTGATCAATGCCTTCTATATAATAGCCCTTAACATCTTTGCCTCTTCAGCCTTCTTTTCTCAAAATGAAATACGCCCAAGTTTTGAAATTTTCCTAGGTCAACTTTTCTAAACTCGTGATCACTTTCATTGTTTTCTCTCCATTAATTTGCCCTACTTTTTTAGCTGAGGTCCCAATACCACCAAGTGGAGCAGGACAATTACTTCCTGTGTCTTATGTACAGCATTCCTGATAATATACTCAGGAATGATATTAGCCTTTATCACAACTGCATCACATTGCTGACTCATATTCAATATGTGATCCGCTATAAACCCCCGATCTTTTTCAGAAGTACTACTGAGCAGCCAATTATTTCCCATATTGTGGTTGTCTGTTTGACTTTTCCTTCCGAAGTGTGCTTCTTTGCACTTGTCTTTATTGAAGTTCACCTTATTGCTGTCAGACCAATATTTTCCAAATTTGCAAGGTTATTTTAAATTCTAATGCTGTCCAGCAAGTGCTTGAAACCCCTCCCAGCTTGGTGTCATCTGCAGATCTTACAAGCATACTCTCCACACCATCATGCAAGTCATTAATGAAAATATTGAACAGTACTGGACCCAGGAGCAACCCACAGGATCCCACTAGATACACCATGCCAGCTGAGAGTGCACCATTCATAACTACTCTTTGAAGGTGCACAACTGGCTGAAAGACTATTCATTTTAGTAATTTCATCTAGACCACATTGCCTTAGTTTGAGACTGTATCAAAAAACTTATTAAAATCAAGATTTATCACATCTACTGCTTCCCTCCCTCCACTAGGCCAATAATACCATCAAAGAAGAAAATTTGAATGGTTTGGCATTATTTATTTTTTAAATATCCATGCAGACTATTCCTTATAACCCTTTTATCCTGTAGGTGCTTATAAACTGATTGTTTAATAATTTGTTCCACTCTCTTTCTATGCATCAAAGTTAGACTGACTGGTCTATAATTCTCTGGTCCCCTTTGATCCCACTTTTAATCACAGGTTCTGTGTTTGCCATTTTCCTGTCTTCTGGAACCTTACCTGTCCTCCAGGAGTTCTCAAAGATAATAGCTAATGGTCCTGTGATTGTTTCTGCTAGTTCCTTAAGTACCCTATGGTGAATTTCATCATGCTTCCTTGACTTGAGAACATCTAACTTGTCTAAATACTCTGACCTCCTCCTTCCCTATTTTGGCTTGTGTTCCTTCTCCCTTGTTGTTAATTTTAACTGTGTTAAACGTTTGGTCACCGTTAACCACTTAGTGAAAATTGAAAAGAAACTGGCATTAAACATCTCATCCATTATTAGAGCTCTTTGCCTGCTAAGTAGAGGACTTCCACTTTCTTTTGTCTTTCTCTTGCTCCTAACATATTTAAAAAACCTCTTTTATGTCCCTTGCCAAGATAACGCATTTTGTGCCTTAGCCTTTCAGATTGTGTCCTGACATGCGTGTGCTATTCTTTCGTACTCCTCCTTAGCAATTCATCCCCTTTTTGTGGGATTCCTTTTTGATTTTCAGGTCATTAAAGGCACTCGACGAAGTCATAATTGTCTCTTCTTCCTCCTGTCTTTTCTTTTCATTGGGATAGTTTGCAGTTGTCTCCTTGAGAAACTTCCAGCTCTTCTGAACTTCATTTCTTTCCCATTGGACCTTACCTACCAGTTTTCTGCGTCAGTATGAGCATGCTCCTTCTGGAGTCTGCTGTCTTTATTCTGCTGCTCTGCTTCCGTTCTTTAGGACCACGACATCTATCATTTCACGATCACTTTCGCCCAAATTGCCCTCTACCTTCAGATTCGCTACTAATTCGTCCTTGTTGGACAGAATCAAGTCCTGACCCACTCTAGTGGTGAGTGTCTCTTGGCGGATGCACCAGTTCCTAGGTGACCTGGGTGACAGAAGAAAAGAGTGAGGATGGATTTGTTAGTGGACTTCAACAACCTTTAAGATGTTCCGGGGAGGATGGAGCGAGGCTGTTCTCAGTGGTGACGGATGACAACTAGGAGCAATGGTCTCAAGTTGCAATGGGGAAGATCTAGGTTGGATATGAGAGAAAACACTTTCTCTAGGAGGGTGGTGGAGCACTGGAATGAGTAACCTGGGGAGGTGGTGGAATCTCCATCCTCAGAGGTTTTTAAATTGCAGCTGACAAGGCCCTGGCTGGGATGATTTAGTGGGGGTTGGTCTGGATACCAGGTCTCTTCCAACTCTTATTTTCTATGATTTGATGACAGTGCCAATCAATAGCTGCTGGGAGCTGGGGGGAAGCTCTGGATGGGGGGATGCTTCTCCGTGGTTTCAGGGAGAGAGACATACACTGACCTGCCGCAGTGACTGGGAAAAGGGGAGACAGTGCCCATCCACTCTCGCCTTCTTCCTTCCAGAGTTACTCCAGGATCCCAAATATCTGAATCCAGCTCTGCCTCAATTACTGAAAGTGTCTTCAGTCCAGATTTACTCAGGGTCCCTGCCACAGTGTGGCTCAGATATCTCAGTTTGTGTTGTTACGTTTTGTTCCTCTTCTCAGGATCTGTCAGTGAAGAGACTCAATGCACCCTTAGTTCTGGTGCAGGGACAGAGGCAGTGGAAGGTAGGTAGCATTGACTACAGTTTCCCTTCTGTCTGCCTAACATACATATGGCCCCATTCATGGCAGCAAAAGGTGCGTCTGCCTTCACATTACTAATTCCTGGTGACCACGACCCTGAATCTATTTCTCCTTCATTTCCTGTCACAAACATTGATTTGTGCACTGTCCTGGCATGCCTATTAGTCAGCTGCCATCCCACTCTCCAGAGGCAGCTGCATTTCAGCAACGGCTGAGCAATCCCTGTGCACCAGTGCTGTGAGACTGTCAACCAGCTGTCCCACCCCAGAGGTGGCTGCATTTCAAAGCTGTGTAGCATCGCTGGGTGTCTTCTAAGCAGCTTTCATGGCTACCAAATCAAGACAGCAGAAAGTGTGTGTAAGGGGATGCATATTGGGCTAGATGGGCAAATGGCTCTGATCAAGGGCAGCAGAGAGATATTGGGAAACCAGGCTCATTGGCCCATTAGTCATGGGCAGGTAGGGCCTATAGAAGACGTGGGAGGGGGCAGGTACTGGGCCATGTCTGTGGCATGCTCTATCTATCTTGGTCTCTCTCCAACTCTTGTGCCAGACCAGAGTCCTTGCTTGCGGGATATGTTCATGGATTCCCATGAGAGCAGATTTCCAAGAACCACGGTGATGTATAAGCTACGCTTCCCTTCTCTGTCTCTGCCTACACCGCCACAGTGGCTCAGAAAGCTGATGGGCAAGAAGAGGAAGGGGAAGCAGAAAAGTGAATTGCCAATATGTGAGTGCAGCTGCTCAGGGCTCTGGTTTCACCTTCTCTTGTCCCAGACTCCTATCTGTGTCCTGTCATCACGTGGCTGCTGGCTAGCTGCTGTGCCCTGCCCCAGAGGTGGCTGCATTTCCATGCTGTGTGGCATCACTGTATTTCTTTTAAGCAGCTGTCACACACCCCCAACCCAGGACAACAGGGAGTTTGCAGGAGGGGTGGAATACTGAGCTAAATGGGCCCAGTTGGCAGAAAGGGGGCGGGATACCAGGTTAGAAGGGCGTATGGCTCTCATCTGAAGGGGGTTATGGATAAGTAGGATACTGACCTAAAAGGGGCTATTGCTTGATACTCTCGTTTTCTCGGAGCGCAGCTACAGACCAGAGCCCTTGTACGACCAGAGAGCTATGTGAAGTCCAGGGTGAGGAGCCAGCAGAAGACTGAGTGGGAGATGGTGAAGAATGAGGAGGAGGAGGGGATGGCTTATTACAATAGTCTGTGGGGCTGTCCCAATCAGCCAGCCGGTGGCCTGGAAGATGACACGCAGGTGTGGGTATTGTGGAAAGGTCTCTAGGGCTGGTCAGAAGGCATCCTGGGAAAATAGCATCAGGAAAGGCAGCGTTTCATGGTGAGATTTGCTGGGTCTTGGCAGGGACGGGATACCAGGCTACATGGGCCCATCGCTCTGAGCCAGGGCCTGGATGGGCCCAGGGGTCTGATCCAGGCTGGCGAGGGGGATGAGACACCAGGCTAGATGGGCCCGTAGTTTGATGCTTTCTACCCACCCCCACACCCTGCTACAGACATGGCCTCCACGCACCACTCCCAGGGCATCAGGTACCCTCAGGAGGGGACTGTGCATGGACATGACTCGCAGAAACATCACATCCCAAAGCCTGCAGCCAAGGACCGAGACAGGCAGAAGATGATGTCGGGGGGGGAAGACTCAGCATTCCACCTCTGCCGTAGTCCATTTCCCTCCCCCTCTGCTGGAGCCACTCGGCGGGAAGGCAGGTGTGTAGGAAAAGCAGGCACTGAGCAGTAAGATACCAGGACTTGGCCGGAGGGTGGGATACTGAGCGAGGCGGGCCATGGGTCTGCTCCATTCCAGCCCCAACTCCTCAGCATGCTGTGTCCTTGGTAGCTGTGCCCATGTGTGAATCTGTGACAAAGGGGGCAGGATCCCCAGGGGTTGGACACTCCATCACAGACAGCTAAGCCATCTTCTCTTCTCCCTCTGTTTCCAGAGAGGCCCAGGCTGTCGAATCTGGGGGTACCAAACATCCAGATCGGTGAGTTCCTCATCTCTCTTGCCCCCATTGCAGCCCCAAACAATAGGCAGTAGGGATCTCCTCTGATCCCCACACCCAGCAGAGATGGTCTCCAGCCACAGCTGGGAAAAGGGGAGACGACCAGCCAATTCCCACCTGGCTCTGCCTTCTGGGACACCAGATCCCACCAGCCAAGTCGGCTCTGGGGGAGGGCAGTCCCCTTTTAGGGCACAGGCTCCTCTGTCCACCATGGGAACAGACAGAGGGGCTGGGCTGAGCTAGACAAGAATGCCCCCTCCTCCCCACCATGCATCCTCAGCTGCTTCCAAGGCTGGTTACCTCAATGCCTGATGCAGTGGAATCTGCCTGCTACATGTCCAGCCCTGGATGTTCTTTCCTCTCCTCTGATTGGTTAGGGGAGCTAGAGGCAAACAGCCAATCACAGTCCCCTCTGCTGATCTTATCCTCTTCACCAATTGGCTCCACAGTAAGACAGTGACTTGAATCCAAGCTCATGCTTCTGGGCTTCAGCTGCAGGTCAGGAAGGATTCCTCCTCCCCCAAGCCAAAACAAAACATCCTTAAGCTTCTTAGTCTCTCCTCCTATGGAAGCCCTTCCATAACTTTGATCATCTTTCTGCCCTTCTCTGTACCTTTTCCAGTCCCACTGTATTCTTTTTTGAGAAGAAAAGTCCAGAACAGGATACAATAGTCAAGGAGTAGGCACAGCATTTATTTATGTAGTGACATCTAGTCTGATGTCAGATGTGCTAAAACCAAGATAACCTCCCAAAAATAATTACTAGAGCAGATGTTTTAGAAAACACCCAATTTTGATTTAAAAATGGCCAGAGATGGAGTATCCCTTAGTACGTTGTTCTGATTAATTACCCTCATTTAAAAAAACTATGCCATATTTCCAGTTGGAATTTGTCTAGCTTCAACTTCCAACCATGGGATCATGTTAGATTAGACCTCCTGCAAGACTGAAGAGCCACCTGTACATTTTTGTACCCCTGAAGATATTTCTAGATTGATCTAGTCACGCCTTAACCTTCTCCTGTGCCTTGTATCTAATCCTTGTGCCAGCCCAAACTGGCAGCAACAAGAGCTGGGTACAATATCTCGGGGCTTCTTTTCAACAGTATAGCACAAAACCAGCTCAAATCCCCACCCAGTAACCTGGGACAATTACACATGACTCCTTGGGCTCCTTTAGAGGCAACATTTCCCCTCTTGCAAGCACAGAGACTGAGGTCTGGTCTACACCACCAGCAGCAGGTGACAGGAGATACACAAGCTACACTGTGTAGTTAGTGTATCTGCTATCAATGTAGTAACCTTAACCTACTGCACTGCAGTGTCTCCGCTGTGCTGTGCTTTTTACCGTGGTGGATTTATGGCATCAGTCATAGAGATCTTCCAGGATCAACTGAGTGGGTCTCCACTGCTTGCTAAATCAAGCCCACGACATCAATCCCACAGCACCGAGAATGCTGCCAGCAGTGCGCAAATACCCTGAGAGTAGAAAAGAGCCTTTTAATAAAAGGAGGAAAATAATCCAGCATGATCTTGGGAAAATGCCACAAGCAGGATTCACAGGATTCAGAAAACCATGAGCAAAACACCCACACCAGAATAGACTGGGCAGTGTCCATTTGCCAGATGTTCTTTAGTTCAGCAACCAGAAGTTCCTTTAATGCGTCCCTCCCCTCACAGCCCCTACTCACAGTTGTTGTCCTTAGGCAGTGCAGACCCAGAGTTCAGCAGGAGGCTGCAGAGTTCACCACATGCCACGGTGGGGAGGATGCTGGGAAAGAGTCATTTGCTCATCCGCTGCCTGGCTGCTCCCTGCTCCGCCGGCTGCTCTCTGCCAGCCATCAATGCTGTACAGTACACCATCACTCCCTGCTGCTGGCTGCTTCTCTATGGTGACCTCTGTTGACACGTGGGCCGAGCCTGGGGCCACAAGAGCCGTGTGCTGTGGCTCCAGGCCCCTGCTCGCTGTGCTTCCCCATTGGGAGTGCGGCCAGCAGGGAAACAGAAGCAGCAGAGCGAGGCTCATCGCCCCTGCTGGCCCTGCCCCCTGCTGGGCAGGGCTGCTGGAGGGAGGGGGCGGGGCAGCCTACCCAGAGCTGCCGCTGTCGGCAGGAGCCGGCTCCAGACCCAGCTGGGAGGGAACCCGAGGCCTGGCCCCGCCCCTTTTGGCCCTGTCCCCGGCAGCTGCTGAGGGTCCGGTTGGTGGGGCTGCCACGGGGGCTGGGAAAGGTCGTTGACCCCTGTCTTAGGCTATGTCTACACTTGTAAAGTTAAGTTGACTCTGTTAAGTTGACATAACAAGATTGACTTTAACTTGACTTACAGTCGACCTCGTTAAGTCGACTTAACAGAGCGGCTACACTTTAAGTCGACTTAAGGCGTAAGTCGACCTATAGAGTTGGTATTAAGTAAACTTAAGGAAGCGCTTAAGTCGGCTTAATAAAAGCCCAGTGTGGACGTGGCTTTGTGTAGGTTGACTTAAGCGTCCTGAAGTCGACCTAACTTGCCAGTGTAGATGTGCCCTTGGTAAGGGGAGCTTCACTGATGAGCACCTAGGCCGGATGGGTGTGCTCACACAGTACAGTCTAGGCCTGAAGCCTTTCACCCTTCCCCAGCTAGCTCGGCTAGGTGGAGCACATTCAGACCCTCTCTACAACCATAAGGTGTGTTTTCTAACCCTTTAATCACCCCACTAGAGCTTGGTCAGAATTTTTCAGATTTCAAAATTTGGATTTAAAAATTTACTTGGAATTTCAACCGGAAAAAGGGGAGAATTTTGTTTAAATGCCGTCATCGGAATGGGCTGTCTGGATTTAGGGAAGCATTTATGATATTATTTTCAATGGATA
>VOCT01085467.1:0-11040 GCA_007922175.1 Pelusios castaneus
GAAGGCATTAACCCTGATCAGATCATTGAGGCCTATGCTGCAAAATCTGGTGGCCACCCTCTCCAGCTATTACTTCACTGGGAAAACAACTGTGCATTTTATTTTTATTACTGTTAGTAGTGTAGAGAGATGCTTGTAGACGGTGGTGATTTTAGAGACACTTCCCAGCATGGGACAATGTGTGAATTGAGAGACGTGCCCTACAGGTGGTTTAACATGGCTGCTCCCAGCTGCACATCTGGGAATCACTTCTGTCTGTACTATTAAAGTTGTATTCCTCAGTCATTCAGTAGTGTGGTCTTTGACTTTGAACCCTCATGATTGTCACTGGTAGTAATGCATTTTCTCTTGTCTGCCTTACTAAACACAATGATTGTCGCTTGTTAGACAGCTATGCACTGTGTACATGCACCTAAATGTTTATATAGGATAGGAAGCGCACCAGAATTGGTGTAAACTGGTTGGTGTAAGCTTGTGGATACATGTGGTATAATGTAGAAAAGGCTGTATTATAACCCTAAAGAGATGTTTAAGAACAGGCTTACACTTTAATAGTGGGCGCTGTTAATTTAAACAATATTGCTTAATACAGTTTAACATGTCATCTTGTTGAGGGATGTTAGGCCCTTTTCTGTACTACTAGTACACTACTATGCCTTATTATACAACACAATCAATGTTTAAAAAGTTGCAGGGAATGAATCTGGTTTATAGCATTTAATCTTGTCCAGAAATAATTGTGATTTACAGCATCAATAGAAACTGAGTAGCAGCATGTCTGGGATTATGTGGGTATACGTTGTCCCCACGTATTTCACATAATTCACATGGGGACAGACAAACAGAGCTGTCTTCCTTCCCGTAGGCAGTGGAGACAATGTAAATTAAGCTCCCCTCACCCATTCCCTGGAAAGGAGGGGCCGAGTTGCTGGGGTGGGGGACGGCGGACGGTGGTTTGAAGAAAGTACGGACACTTAGAACTGTGATGGACAGTAAGTGCCGAGTGGCAGGGATGCAGGAGATGCTGAGGGTGAAGGGACATGGTTCCCCGGGGGCGTGGTGGGGTAGGGCATGGGGCGGGGCCAGGGGCGGGGCCTGGGTCAGCCATGGAGCTCCAAAATGTGCCCATGGCCTCCCCCACTTCTTTGCTTTGAGTGTGGCCTGCTCTCTTAGCTTAGATGGTAGTCTCAGGGGAGCTGTCCAGAGGGATAGTCTGGAGGGAGGAGAGTGGGATGTCGGCATCTGTGTTCATCGGCCAGGTGTCTCCATCCCTTTGGTCCAGCTCTCCCAGTAGCTTGGCTCCAGGCCTCTGTCTGTATGCCCCAACACCCCATAGCAAGGAGCTTATAAACATTGCTTATGGCAAGTCAGGCGAGCGTCTCAGAGTATGGCAGGGAAATTTGACCGTTAGCGAGCTTCTGTGAGCATCTTCCTTTCCCCCGGGGGGGCTGCGGTGGTGGGATCCAGACCCTCCATCAGCCAGAGTTATTCCCACCCAACTCTCTGGGGAAGTTCCCTCCCGTCGGATCTGTAGTCAAGAGACAAAATGGCCACGTTTGTGTGTGTTAGCTGCTGTGAAAGGGCTGACCTAACTGCCCACCATTGTCCTTCAGTGGGGCTACGAGTTTGATCCTCATAAAAGAGGCAAAGGCTGGGACTGGCTGGAAGGCACCTGAAAGGGATAAAGCAGACAGGTTGTGACGGGGGCCTCCTGGGACACCCTCTTGAATATGCAAAAATCAGGGCAAGCTGCAAAAGTGGGAGCCAAATTCCCTAAAAAGCACTGACGTGTGTTATTTAAACCATTCTCCCAATCAGCCACACCCCATTTTTCTGATTCCCCACATTGGTTATCATGATGCATAATAAATAGAAACAACCTCTTTATTGCACATCATCTTCTCTGGCTCCCACCTACCCACATGGTCTCTTAAAGAAATAGGTTCTCCTAACCCCAAAGGGCCAGCCACGTCCCACAGAACAGTATAGGTTTGGATCTTACCCAAAATGCCACACTGATAGCCAATGCTTTAGTAACTACAAGTAAAGGTTTAATATAAAAAGAAAAGAAACAAAATATGAGCGATGTTAAAGAGTCAAAATGAATCTCATACATGCAAATGATTTAGAGTCCATGGAAAGCAAGTTCTGAGAAGAATAAGGAGTTTTCAGGCACAGTCCGTTTCTTTGGTAGACACCCAGCACCTGGGTGGGCCTCAGTCCTTTGTCCAGTCGCAGACGAATAGTTCCAGAGATGGATGTTGGCTGAAGACAAGATGGAGACGGGGCTGCTGCCTTTTATCACCTCGGGCCTTCCCCATGCTGTACGGAGTTTTTAAAAATCAAAATGGAGTTGAGTCACATGGGCAAGTCCTAGTGGCTCAGCAGGTTTCTCCCTGGGCCCACTATACCTGGGAGCTTCCTTAAGGGGCCATTAAGGAAACAGTGGCTGTAGACATCCAGCCTGGGAAGTGTCCCAGAATCAGATAAGTTGAAACACAGGTATAACAAATACATTCATAACTTCCACTACAGATATGACACCTACAAATAAACCATATAATCATTCCTTACAAATCATAACCTTTCTATTGATACCAAAGATGACATAACTCCTATGGATTACTGCAATTCTGAAATATTAATATGAAACAGTATCATAAATGGTCCCTTAAATCTGGACAGCATCACACAGGTAATGGCATCTGAGTGCAGCAAACGTGCCCCAGCTTGGGGTCATCCTGAGATCTTAGATCTGATCAGCCTGTGGGGTAAGGAGTCAGTGATAGTGCGATGCAGGAGAAGGCACATGTGTAGTAGTGTTTGATCTGTGCACTAACAGCCACAGGGGTTATGGCCAGCTATCTGGCTGCAGGGTGGAGGGGGAGAGGAGATCCCAGGGGGCTGCATAGAATCATAGTCCAACCGCTGCTAAACGCAGGAGTACTCCCACTAAATCATCCCAGCCAGGGTTTTGTCTGGTGGGCACAGGGATCACTTTGCCAGTGGCATGGAGCCAGGGTGGGTGTGGGGGAACTGGCCGCTGCTGTGGAGCCTGGGCCGGAGGTGGAACTGGAGGGAAGCATGGAGCCTGGCCGGGGATTGGGAGGACTGATTGGTGGCATGGAGACCGGGCTAGTGGGGAACTGGCTGGTGGCATGGAGCCAGGATGAGCCGGGGGGGAGGGGTGGTCGGTGATGGTGGTGGGAGGCATAGCTGTGGGGGTTGGGGGACACCATCCAGCTGCAGGGTATAGGAGTTTGAGAGGACGTCCTGGGGGACTGCAGGGTGGGTGCGGAGATCTGGGGTTTGGATCAGGGTTGTGAGAGGGTGGAGGGAGAGGCAGCCACCATGGCATGTATTTGAACTGGCCTTAAGCAGGGGTCGGCAAGTGAAAATAGAAGAGCCGTTTAAAAAAATTACTTCAATGAGCAAGTGTTTTGAGAGCCGAAATGGGTGTAGCCTCCAGGGAGGAGGTGGGGGGAGCTGGGCCAGGGTGTCAGCTGCAAGGTCCCCTGCGGGAGAGCCAGTAACCAGGAATGGGACCCCCGCAGGGTCCCCTGGCTGCAGGGGGACAAATTGGGGGAGTGCAGGCAGGGAGCAATATCTGATGCTTTGCATTGCATTGTCTCACCTGACAATGGGAACTGTGTTTTTTGCTCATTACAGGGGATTCCTCGACCTCGGGATGGTCCACTCCCGCTGAGCGCCTTAGCCTGCTCAGAAAGACGAAGCGTCAGTTGCGGGATGACTGTGTTTGGATGTTGATATGGTGATCGATAAGCTCCCTGATGCCTGCACAGTGTTTGTCATCAGGGCTGGATTAATGCAGGGCCTATAGGGGCTTAATCCCCGGGCCCCAGCCTAAAGAGGGGGCCCAGGTTACAGTCCCTAAACCCCCTATCTGATCCCTGCTCCGGTCAGCACTGGTGAGGCTTGGGGGAGGGCTTGTGGGGCTCCTGCGCTGCCAGCCCTGGATGGCGAAGGGATCTCTCAGGCCAGAGATGTGGCTCAGCCTTCCTATCCTGCTCCTGGGACAGCTGGTCCATCCCCGGGGGCAGGGCGGGCCAGTGCTTGTTAACTCCGCCCAAGGTCAGGGCTGGCTGTCGTATGGCGCAGCCTCCATTCTGGGGCAGCCTTCCAGGGCCCATGTCAGTAGGCCCCCCTTCCCAGTCCCTGATCAGCATCGGCCATCGGCCTCCCACCCCCACAGCAGGGTCGGCAGGGCAGAAGCAAGGAAATGGAGAATAAACAATATGAACTGGAAGTATTTAGACATAAGCTCAATTATGAGTTAACTGGTGTCACAGAGACTTGATGGGCCACAAATTGAGTTACTCCAGCAAGGGAGAAATGTCGTTGGAATTCTTTTCCCATATGCTTTACTGAAAAGAGTGTCAGCACTCTGTGTGATTTAAAAGAAGCACATCTTCCAAAATCAAGTGTTTGCCTTTACTTGCCATTTGACACCACACTTTATTGAAAGAAATAAAAAATAATGTAGCTGATTTGCATGGCAGGCCATGGAAATGAAGTGAAAAGGCAGTTTCTTCCCCTTCTTTGTTCACTGCTTTTATTTGATATAAATTTAACCATGAGCAGATTTTCAGATAAAACTAATCTTGAAAAGTGTGGCAAACTAATAGAGTGAGAGAACCAAAATTCAGAGTGATTAGAGAGAATGAGAAATAATATAGTGGAGCAAATATAGCCACCTATTGGACAGCGTACGTACATAGGCCCAGATCTTTGAATGTAGTTAGGTTCCTAACTTCTATTGATTTCAGTGCAAATTAGGAGCCTAATTACCTTTGAGGGTCTTGGCCATGGTCCTCTCCAGCAAAGTGAGAGGGTCCATGTATCACATCACTTACCCAATCAGCAGCAGATTATGGGGTCTGCCACAGTCACATGGATGTCATAAGAGCACCAGCATAATTTAGCTGGCTCCCCTGCACCTGGACACACTGAGGGTCAACTGTCTCTCGGTGCTGGAGCGATTTGGAGAGAGGACCTGGAGGAAGTGTTGAGGAAAGACTAAAACATGAGTAAATTCATTAGTGAGCAGGAAGCGATCAACAGAGGGAAGGTGCACTCTCTATAGTCAGATTCATAGATATGCTATATGAATCATAGTCAGATAGATAAACTGTAACTTTCTCCATGTGTGTGACTAGATCCTCAGCTGCTGTATACCAGTGTCACTCCATTGACTTCATTGTAACTTTCTTGATTTACACCAGTTAAGGATCAGATCTACAACCTCAGAAACTCCTAACAAAAAAGGGGTTCTGTGGCCCTTTAAAGAGTAACAAATTTATTTTTCACATGAGCTTTCATGGGCGAAGTCTGACCCACAAAAGTTCATGCGAAAAATAAATTTGTTAGTCTTTAACGGGCTACAAGACTACTCATTTGTTTTGCTGAACCAGACTAACACGGCTACCGCTTCTTGCCAGCATGCAAGAAACTCCGGAGAATCCGAGTTTCTATTAAATGGCATGGGAAAGATCTTCCTTCCTTTCTCCAGTTTTTTTATGTTTAATATAGGTTCTCATTTTGTGTCTTCTGCATCCCTGGGGCCAATATCTACCTGTGGAATCAGTCAGAGTTGGGGAAATTTAAATCAAACAATGCATGAGGACTTTCCTTCTAGTCATCTACATGAATATCTTAAACGCAGGATAACCCCCCCCCCTCACTGTCATGTTTCTTAGCAACAGAATTCCACATCATCCCTACTACAGCTGGATGGGCAGTGTGGGTCACAGTTCTGATTCAATGTGCATCTGGGGGTTAGACTGGACGGGTGCAATTTGCATAAACAATAGACCTCAAACATGACCTCAAGCAGATTACTCAGTCTTTTTGGGGAAGTTGGAATCTGAGAATTCCTTCTCCATGCTTTGAAATGCTGTTACGAAGGAGGAAGGTTTCTTGTTAAATATTTCTCCTGGAGAATTTCTTAAAGACCAGAGGAGACCATTAGATCATCTTGTTTGACCTCCTGTATTTCACAGGCCATTACATTTCACTTAGCAGCTCTATGGTGACCCCAATAATTTGTCTTGGACCAAAGCACTTCAGTCTTTAGGAGACTAAATTATTGTTCATCACAGGCAGAGAACAGAAGAGACTGGGGTGCTACCAAGCCTGCGGCTCCTGCAATGGTAGGGAATTGATTAGATCAGATATGCCCAGGTGATCCTAGCAGGCAATCAGTGTTCTATACTGCAGAGGAAGACAAACTCCCGTCCCCAAAGGTTCCTGTCAATCTGACCTCGGGAAAATTCTTTCCCACCCCCAACTCTCCAGGTCAGTTGGAGCTTGAGCATGTGAGCAAGACACAGCAGCCAGGTCTCCAAGGAATCAAATTCTCTGAACTGTCTTGAAGCACTGATCCACCCCATTGGGTGCCCCCCCTCCTGGTTAATCCCTGATGCTTCAGATGAAGGTTATGGGAAATCTCCCTTCCACCTGTAGGACATCTAACCAGCTGTGCACTGGGGAGAAAAATACTTCATGACCCCTGCAGGCAACTGGTTGCACCCCTGTTCCATGAGTCTTCTCTGCAAGTATTTGAACTACCATAAAATAAGACTAAGGCCTTTTTTTGAAATCTGGGAGACTAAAGTTAAGCTTCTACATTGATATGGAGTTTAATAAAAAGTGTGTTTAGGAGCCGGCCCCATTGGATAGTTCAGCAAACACACCTGGCCATGCTGAGAAAGAAAGAAAATGTACACGATACCCAGGTCCACTTCTCGCAGTGTTTGTGCTCCTACAGAGACGTTCCTGGATAATGAATTAAAGAGGCGAGCACCAGCTCCCACTATCTGTGATAACCAGCAGAACCCTTTAATTTAATTTCAGCTGTTTACAACCAGGTCGTGTCCCTCCTGGACTATATCAATGACCACGAAAAGGGCACAATTGCCCCGAGGATTGCCCGGATAGCTGAGGCCAAGCTGGGTATTGTTGGGACTATTCTGCTGGAAAAACTACAACAGGATGAGGTAGGCCAGTTTCACCAAGTCATGTTTCCACTCCAAATTCTGCCTGACTGTATGGGGGTAATTCAGTATAGAACTTGCTTTGGCCCATCTTCTGTGTAATCAGTATTCACCCCTCTGGTATCCAAAACTCATAATGCAAAACTCTATTGTTACTGAGCATTATGACAAAATGCTAGCGAAAGGGACACTCAGACGGCACTGCTCTTTTACATGGAGTACGTGGGCTGTAGATGGTAAAAGTGCACTAGAGGACAAGCCATAGTCTCCTGTCATAACACTTTGCCCTTTTTAAACATCTTCATCCGGAAAGCTTAATGCACTTCCCAAATATTAATGAATTAAGTCTCACAGTACTCTTGGGAGAGTGGTAAGCAGTTTCCCCATTTACAGATGAGTTGTGTTACAGGGAATTAAATAACCTGTTTCAACATCACACAGCAATCAGTAAAAGAACAAGGAATAAAATTCAAGAGTGCTGACACCTTGCTCTAAATCTTTGATAACAGTACGCCATCCCAGAATTACCTTCCTATGACTATAAGGAGTTATTTTTGATCTGTAACACTTAAGGGACCTTATCTCTATATATTCAGACCCCTTTTTATTTATGAATCTTTGCATCCCGCAAAGGCTATTTCTCTATTAAAGACCATCACAGAAGGCTGTTAAATTAAAGTACCAGGAGGCCAAGACAAGCAGTTCAGTTCTGCCTGACTTGAATTGCATGGGGCTCATGCTTCATAAGTTATCAATGACATATTTCAATTAAAAAATCTTCCTCACATTTAAAAATGAATGGAAGGATCTTTTCAGCAGTAGAGCAGTCTGTTGGGATTGCAGTCGCATTCCCTTCAAAGCAGAACCGCGGGAATGCTCAGCCAGCCAAGAGATCTGATTGGCTTTGAACATTCCAATGGGCTTTATGACCTTAGGATTTAGCTCACACTTCAGCCGTCTGCATTCACGGATATAGACTCCGAGCAGGCAGAGATGGAAAAGACTTACTGGATCATCCAGCCCATCTCCATGTTAATGCAGGAGCCTTCCCAGCAGCACACGTTCCACTGTTTTGGCCAAACTAATTTTAAAAGTCCCTAGCGACTGGCCTTCTACCACTTTCCTAATCAAATCAGTGTCTAGTCATCAAGCAAAACACTCCCCAATTATTCCCTTGTATGTTTTGTCCCTAGAAAAAGAGGCTAGATATCTACTATATCTTGAATACTGTATTCCGGAAAGACATCAAGGACATAGAGAAAGATCTTCTGAACAAAATAATTACATTAGCCTCACACCACATGAGAGAGGCTCAGGTAAGTTATTTCTCCCAAGATACTAACCAAAGGATCCTAATCAAAGCTCTCTCTTTTTTGGATAAAATATATACTGAATCTAAAGTGTATTTTCTTGTCTTAACAACAGTGGAAGCCCATTCCTTCCACACTGGCAGAACCTTCCTCCAGACCAAAGCCCAGGTCCAACACAGCACATGAGCACAAGCATAAAAGGGGACAAATCACATGCGGAAAGTTACATGTGCTTAAGTGCTTTGCTGGATCAGGACCTGAGACACATGATATCAGAGACAGAGACAAGCCTCTGGGTTCTTAACAAGCAATTCTTTCTTGAAGTCCTTTAGGGATTTCAATTATTGCTATTGATTGTATGTGGAAGAAGCTCTGATACTATAGTCATAAATGGCAGCATAAAGCCCCAAGACAGCCAGAATCTGAGTTAGCTCCCAAAGAAACACTATTGGATTTAGGATGTAGCTTGCCAGCAGGAAAAGCCGTGGAAAAATCCCTTTCCTGTTCCTGAGGAAGTCAGACTGCAGTCTCCTTTTGAGGACAGTTTATTCCAGGAAAACTCTCTGAATATCTTGAAGCCATGCAGTCTGTGTTCCATTACCTTTTCAGAGGAAAAAGCAGAGGAAAATATCACATGACTTTGGTCACCAATCATCCACCACCAGCAGCTAATAGCTAAGAGTGTAACGAAACATGTTGCAAACAACTCAGAGGCTGAAAATTGTTCAGTCCAGCGGTTCCCAACTTTTGTGAGTGTGTGGACACGTTTTCAACCTCCAAACATTTTGCAGACCACCCTATGCGGCTAATTGGTTTTTACACTCCATATTTTATGGAAATGTAACATAATAACAAAGAAATAGAAGCATTCAGCAGTAATTTGTACCATTCACCCCTGATGTGAAATTATTGTTTATTTGAAATGGTACATTTCCTGGGTGAGGATATTATTTTTCTTTTTGTGGATCCTCTGTAGTAGCCTTGTGGACCCGCAGGGCTCTGCAGACCACACGCTGGGAACCGCTAGTTTAGCCAAACAGCTCAGTGAATATTTATGACTAATGAATCTACCCACAGAAAGTTGGGTTGGTTCATTCCCAGCTCGTACACAGAACTAAGGACTTGACTCACATGACGACACCGGCTAGTGTGACCGGCTCCAGTCACCTCGGTCTGACTCTCGTCCTTTTCTAGGAAGGAGCAGATGAACTGAGAGTGGCAGCTAGTAACACCTTAGTGACTCTGGCCCGCTGCTATTTCAACGAGGTGATGTACGAGCTGCAGTGTCACCTGAAACCACTGGAGTTACCCGAAGAGTTTACTCTCATTACGCTGGACAAACTCTCATCAGTCTATGGTATAATACTTCCTCTCTTTTCTCTCAGCTGTCTTCATTTGTGTCAGGGCAGGGGATGACTTACCAATGTGAGAGCTAAATCCAGCTCTACTTGGGGCCCACGCAGTTAATTGCTGTGGCCGGCACCAGGGGACAGTTCTGGCTCCCAGATCAGGAGCTATCGAGCCCTAGGCGCAAGCTCTGATTTCTGCCCCTGACTGACACTCCTTAAGGCTAGGAATAAGTGGAACATCAGACATAATGGCGCTCTTCTCCACTTCACTTCCCACCCCTCCCCACTGCACTCGCTCTCCCCTTACCCCGGGAGTGGGACGGGCAGAAGGCACAGCTGTGTGCTGGCGGAGGAGTCGCCTACTCAGGGGGATACTCCGCTGGCTTTCTGTGATGGCTTTAAGGCCACTCGTCACTGTTTACTCACCACAAAATGGCCCAAGAGCTCAGAGCAGCCAGTCCAACCACGTTTCTAAGTGTGTAAGTAGGAAGTTATTAGCTGACAGTCTGTCTTCCCTCTTTTTTGACCCTTCTCTGCAGCACTTACCTGTATCCCTTTTGTGGGAATGACTATGGGTAAAATGAGCTCCATGCTGATGTTAGCCGAGGACAGCAGGATGAGGCAAGCACTTTGTGGAGGTAAGTGCCATCTCTTACTGTCGGATCTCAATGGATATTTGGGGGCTCAGTATAGATGTAAGTGACTAACCAAATTTCCCATCAGACCCTGCACTGCGCTCCCTGGCCTGGAACGTACCAGGTGCTGGGTCCTTCAACTCCTCTTGCACTTACCTTTAAGGAGGCACTGAGCATTTGTAAGTTCAGGCTTTTATGACTCTTAGGGATTATTTCGAATAAACTGACACAAATACTGAAGTCTGCTAGGAGGCGCCTGGGGGAAGAGGCGAAGGGAACAGATTAAACTTTATTTAAAATACTGTGTTTCCCACCCTCCATTTTAGTTTCTTTTTTATCATCCCCTTTCACTGTCTCTCTCGGTCTTCTCTTCCTTCTCCACTTCCCCCTTCCTTTGCTCTCCTGGCGATGCTCAGTAAAGGGCTAATCCTGTGCCATTGAGGTAAATGGGAATTTTGCCATCAAATTCATAGAGAACAGGACGAGGCCCTAATTCTAATTAGCAAAGATAGTAGACTACATCTTATTTTAGGGCAACGTGCTCCACACTACTCTCAAATCCTGCTAAAGAAAACGGGAGTTAGGGGCATGGGATATCATTCAGAGAAACTGCAATTCAAGATGAAATGAGACAATTTCAGGGCTAACCATGTGTATAACTGCACAGGACCTGAGTCACTCAAGGGAGAGCTGGTTGAAATATTTTGATTTTCAAATATATTTTTCATAAACA